>JAODAL010013277.1:0-91983 GCA_025379985.1 Phyllomedusa bahiana | reverse complement strand
CCCTCCTGACGGGCGTCCCGCTAAGAAAATTCCCATTATAATTAGTAAACCCCGTTATTAGTGGTTCCCCCCCCCCCAAAGGGGCCACTACTTTGTATAGTGTGACGTTTCATTGAGGGGAGGTGGCGGGCAGGTACACTATAGAAGTGCCGGCCTCCTTACTAGCATGCATGCCTTGCAGATAATTACCTATTGAGCATAGGTAATTATCATAGGTAATAGCATAGGTAATTATAAGTTACTAGTCAGGATTCCAGCGTTTCTATACTGTAGCCACCCACCACCCTCCCTGAATGCAGTATCACACTACTTTGTATAGTGTGACATTTCATTGAGGGGAGGTGGTGGGTGGGTACACTTCAGAAGCGCCAGCCTCCTGGCTGGCGTGCATGCCCCAAAGAGCATTATCTGCTAGGCTTGTGCACTAGTCAGGAGGCTGTCACTTCTATAGTGTAACCGACCACCGCCATGTCCAAACACAGTGTCACACTACTTTGTATATTGTGATGTCTCCTTCGAGGAAATATTTATCCACTGATCATGCGCGCAAGCAGGAGGTCGGCACTTCTATTGTGTAACCGGCCACCGACTGCAGTAGTAAAGGATCACGTTCCAAACAGAACATCAGCACTTAAGCCATATACTGTGAATAATACAAATACTGTGAAAACACACAATGTACAATACAAATAGATTCAATAAAGTTTCTAAACACGTTTTAGCCCATATTGAGCCTAATTGATTAAAAACAAAAAACGGACAACCCCTTTAACATACATAGATATTTTAAAGAGATAACATTACCATTTGGAGCGCTTCTGAACAAGATTTTATTCAAGGTTTCGTTTTATTTCATAAAATTGGGGGACAGTAAGGCTATGTTCACACGGCTTAAAATGGGACGTATTTCAGTCCGTAATTACGCGCTGTACTGCGCAAATTACGGCTGGAATGCGTCCCAGTCATTACGGTAATCCACAGTTCTCATAGAGAACTATGGACTAAGTCTCCTCTCCCTGCTCGGCGAATCCGCCGCGGGGGGAGATAAGTGATATGTCATTTTCTAGCAGCGTATACGTGCTGCTAGTTATGATAGTCTATGGGCCGGCGAGGTAAACAAAGGTACTCAACTGTGAAGATGCCACCACTCCAGTGCCATTGCTTCTCTTGGTCCTCGATGCTTGACGTCACATACACTCACCGGCCACTTTATTAGGTACACCTGTCCAACTGCTCGTTAACACTTAATTTCTAATCAGCCAATCACATGGCGGTAACTCAGTGCATTTAGGCATGTAGACATGGTCAAGACAATCTCTGCAGTTCAAACCGAGCATCAGTATGGGGAAGAAAGGTGATTTGAGTGCCTTTGAACGTGGCATGGTTGTTGGTGCCAGAAGGGCTGGTCTGAGTATTTCAGAAACTGCTGATCTCCTGGGATTTTCACGCACAACCATCTCTAGGGTTTACAGAGAATGGTCCGAAAAAGAAAAAAACATCCAGTGAGCGGCAGTCCTGTGGGCGGAAATGCCTTGTTGATGCCAGAGGTCAAAGGAGAATGGGCAGACTGGTTCGAGCTGATAGAAAGGCAACAGTGACTCAAATAGCCACCCGTTACAACCAAGGTAGGCAGAAGAGCATCTCTGAACGCACAGTTACGGCGAACTTTGAGGCAGATAGGCTACAGCAGCAGAAGACCACACGGGTGCACTCCTTTCAGCTAAGAACAGGAAACTGAGGCTCCAATTTGCCCAAGCTCATCGAAATTGGACAGTAGAAGATTGGAAAAAACGTTCGCTGGTCTGATGAGTCTCGATTTCTGCTGCGACATTCGGATGGTAGGGTCAGAATTTGCCGTCAACAACATGAAAGCATGGATCCATCCTGCCTTGTATCAACGGTTCAGGCTGGTGGTGGTGGTGTCATGGTGTGGGGAATATTTTCTTGGCACTCTTTGGGCCCCTTGGTACCAATTGAGCATCGTTGCAACACCTTGTGGAATCTATGCCACGAAGAATTGAGGCAGTTCTGAAGGCAAAAGGGGGTCCAACCCGTTACTAGCATGGTGTACCTAATAAAGTGGCCGGTGAGTGTATATCACTGATATAATGCTGCAGCCGATCACAGCCTTAGCAGTTACTTATGATTTTTTTTTTTTTAAATGTTGGAAACTTAAAATAGAATGTGTCATCACAAAAATTACATATTCTTAAACTCAAGTTATGTTAAATGTATTTTTTTAATTTTTCTCCAACTAACACATTTCCACTTAGGCCACTAAGCCTGTTGTCGCTTTAAACCCATGACTTAGTCCTCGTTGTGCCAGTTTCCAAATTAACAACAGAAGGGACATATGCTCCCTATCAGTAAATCATTAATCCCCCCTATATAACCCTGTTTTTTTCTGATTCTAGACATGATATTTCCTTTCCTTCTATATCTGGTCCAGAGAGTTACGACACCTTATCCTTACGACTGCTTCTGCTGCTCATCCTGAGTATCTTCTGTATATATTCTTAAATGAATGCAGACACCAGACCCACGATTTCAGACCCCAGACCAGATGCATATACTTACCCTTGCTCCCAAATTCTTCTTCAGGTCCAGGCTCTGCCAGGCTGGGTTCTTTTGCCATCCAGCATCAGGACATTGTATTGGGGCATTGCACACTGCATCCTGATGATGGCTCCAAGATCCATTTCAGCGGTCAGGAACCAGGGGCGTAGCTAGAGGTTTGTGGGCCCTGGTGCAAAACTTCAGCTTTGACCTCTATTGCGGTCTATGGGGCACTGGTTACAGTCTGATTTTCAGAGGATTCTAAATACTGAATCCACTGAAAACCTGGCCTAAAACCAGTGCTGTGTAGACATAGCGTAAGCGTGCCTATGTCACATTCGAGTTTGCTAATAGACGGCCTGTCACAGGTATAAAATATAGTGATACAGTAATGTATTGCTATGTATTATAAATGTTATAAAGCTATAATATATTTTAGTCCTATAATAGGACTAATAAAAGTAGAAAACAGTAAAAATGTTTTGAACATATGTTAAAAAAAATTAAAAACAAAACCCTTTTCTCCAAGAAAACTTTATTTTGTACAGTAGAAAAAAATAAAGGTACACATAATAGGTATCGCTGTATTTGTATTAATTCATTCTATAAAATTATCATGTGATATATTATCATGTGATTATGTGGTATACACCACAAAAAATTTAAACTTGCCAGAATTGCACTTTTCTTGTTTAACCAGCCTGATAAACCTGGAATAGGTGATCAAAAAATAAATGGTTTAAATGACATTATTAAATTATACCCCAAATAAAAGAAATTTGGCAGCTCTATGCAAACAAAAATAAAATAGTTTTGGTTATGTAAACTAAAAAGGTGATTTTGTATGATTTATGGAGTTGAGGTGAAAAAGCTGTGGCCCATAATAGGGGGTGTAGACTGTAAAAGGGTATGGCTTGTAGAACACAAAATTGGCATGTGGATCTCTCTGAAGACAGTTTTAAAACTCTTGGCAAGTATAAATATTTCACAAATCCATTCATTTACAAAGTAGAGTTTATTATAGATGAATTCCGTGTACATGTACCAAGAAAGGTGCTGACAACTATACATACTTGCTGTTTCGAGTAATATACAATACCTTCACATAAAACAGAATGAATATGGACTATCATTTTACACCCAGATGAATTAGCTGCATTTCTGATAGTTCTATTAATACAGTCATGATTCAGTATCTGCTTTATTTAAAGCCTCTGTTATCCAAGTAACGCTCAGTTTAGTCACCTGCCATTCCAGATCAGCTATATTTAGATAACTTTGATTAGATATCCGCTCAGCTTTCATGATCAGAAATCTGCTCCATAGAAACATCTGCTATCTCTGCAGTTTCAGGTTTTCCATGTACTTTCACACAACATTTTATTACAGTAACTCTACATACTGATTCCAATAGGAAACATACATTAAACGTGCCTAATGCTCCTAAATGCTCCATCTTCATATGGACAACTTCAGTCCTACAACTGTTAACATTCAATCTTTCTTTAATTTTCACAAAGTGGGGAACAATCCAGCAATAAGACAGTCGACGTTAATGACTTTATGGTCACATTTTATTTGGAAATCCCTTTAAAAAAGGCACACTTTAAAAAACAAAAACAAAAAAAAAACATATCTTTGGCACACTTTTGCAGTCACTGGCATTACATTTATTAATAGTAGGGTTCCATGGCAATTTGTGGCAGTAGCAGTAAAATCACAGATCTCATTGCAGCATTAGTACAACATTTTAGGAGAACAATCAGAGACAACTTGCAGCAATCCTTGGAATTTAGACACTTGCACTAACCTACAATTTTTTAGCAATCATGGCCACTGTGGATCTATCGCGTTAAAGGGCTCTAAATATATAGCAGCCGTGATATTGCTGAGAGATGCAGTAACGCCTTGGGCCACATGTATGAAACTGTTTAGGTCTAAAACTCACTCTTTTGCCCATAGTAACCTACTGGCAAGAAAGTGAGTTTTAGACCTAAATAGGTAAGGGCCAGTTCACACGGCTTATTGCTGATGTAATTGCGGGAGTGATTTCGTCCCGCAATTACGCCGGCTGCCGTGCAGCAGGGGCGGGGGGCCAGCAACTCCCGACCCCATAGACATTCATTATTCACGGCGCATACACGCCGTAAATAATTGACACGTCACTTTCGGCGAATACGCCAAGCGGGGAGAGGAGACAGAATCCATAGTTCTCTATGAGAACTGTGAATTACCGTAATGGCTGGGAAGGATTCCAGCCATATTGCAGCGCAGTACGGCGCGTAATACGGCTGCAATCCGTCCCTGCAATAAGCCGTGTGAACGGCCCCTAAGGGTAAAGTGGTGATGTGTCCTAAAACCATGTTTAGACACTGTCTCTAGGAATTTTAAATTGATTGTTAATTGGTTGCAAAAAGATGCTAGTAAACGGTCCCCAGTTCCAGCGCTGCACCTCTCCGGTCTTCTGTTGACATGCCGTCACTTCTGAACAAGGATGTCACCACTGCAGCCTATGACTGGCTAAAGCAGTTATGTGCCTCTACTTAACCCCTTCCCGCCGCGGCCCATTTTTTTTTATTCTCATGTCTGTTTTTCCCTTCCCGGAGCCGTAATTTTTTTATTTTTCCACCTACATAGACAAATTAGGGCTTTTATTTTGCGGAACAAGATGTACTTTCTAATGATGTTATTCATATAGGATATACTGGGAAATGGCAAAACAATTCTAAATGAGGGAAAATATGAAAAAAAGTACTTGCACCATGTTTGTTGGTTTTTTGTTTTTATGGCTTTCAATTTTCAGTATAAATGATGTGTTCTCTGTATTCTAGAGGTTCATATCAATCCAGCAATACCAAACACGTATAGTTTTTGTTATGTCTTGGTACCATAAAAAAATTCCAAACATTTTCTATTTTTGAAATTTGTGCAGCGGCACCATTTTGTGTGACCAATAACTTTTGTGTACTAAGGCCCCGTTCACACGGCTTATTTGCTGACGGATTGGCGCCGTATTCCGCGCCGGATTTGCGCTTCAATACGGCGCCAATCCGTCGGAGTCATTACGGTAATCCACTGCTCTCATAGAGAACAGTGGATTCCGTCGCTTCCTCCCGCTCGGCAAATCCGCCGCGGGGGGAGAAAGTGACATGCACATTATTTACGGCGCGGACGCGCCGTAAACAATGCATTGTCTATGGGGCCGGGAGCGGCGCCCCCGCCGTGTTCCGGCCCCGCCCCCGTCCCGCCCCTTATTCACGGCGGATTTGTGCGCTCAATACAGCGCACAAATCCGTCGGGAATAAGCCGTGTGAACACGGCCTTACACTTACAGACTTGAGTTAGAGGGCATTTTTTGTGGCCTGAAGTGTACTTTTTATTGGTACCAGTTTGGAATACATGCAACTTTTTTGATAAACAACCGCTATTTTGTCCTTTGGAATTTTTTCTCTTCTACGGTGTTCAGTGTACGGGATTAATGATGTTATATTTTAATAGATTGGAGATTTCCAGACGTGGCAATACCAAATATATGTAACTTTTTTTATTACTTAATTTTTTTTTTGTAAAACGGCAAAAGGGGGGGTGATTTGAACATTTAATATTTTTTATTTTTTTTATACATTAAAACTGTTTTTTTTTCACTTTAACTTTGAATCCTCCTATGGCACATCACCACTAAGGGGCGCTATATAGCCTAATGCATTGTAATACAATGCATTGGAGTGTACAAAGATGGCGATTTTGCTTCTTCCTGCCTGGAGCAGGAAGTAGTAAAACAGAAAACATGGCATCGATTGAAGATCTAAGTGATCTGGACCCTGCACTTTCGCTGCGGGAGCCCCGATCGCAGTGAGGAATAGTGTGCGGCACCATTTCTCATTGATTTAGGCGGCGCGGCCGTCTTTGCTGCGGTGTCTAAGGGGTTAAACAGCACGAATGGTGGCGGCGCTGTAACTGCCGGGTGTTAGCTACAATTAGCAGCTAACACCCGCTGGCTAATAGTGGCATCGCGCCACAATCCCACTACAAAGCCCCTTACTGGCATTAGGACATACTCATACATCATATGTCGGTGAGGGGTTAAATTACTGTTTGGAGCTGTTAACTTAACGGCTACAACGGTGATGTCCCATTAGGAAGGCATGGCATGTCAACCAGAAGACCAGAGAGACGGAATGCTGGCATCAGGGACGGGAGGAAGGGGGGTATGTTTTTTTTTATCTTAAAGGGGTTTTGCTACGATCTCATCTCATCCCTCCTGCATCCAGCTCTTCAGCTCTGTGTGCTCAGAAGGGGACATGTGTGATTTGTTTGAATTGCCTATCATGTGACCCAGCAAGATGACATCACCAGGCCTTTCCTCTCTTTAGTCAAAGAAAGGTCAGTTTATATATAGTAGCTACAGTAGCTGAGAGGTAATGTTTTTTGCTTCACAGCACAAGGGTCCTAGGTTCAAATCCCTGCAGGAACTTTATTTTCTTTTTACTCTTTATCAATGCACAGACCTGATTGAGGTTTCTTTTTCATTTATTTGCACTGTTTGACTAATTATTAAGGAGCACAGAGGACAGGGGGGTTTGAACACTCAGTAGCTGCCTGAAAGAAGAGGTGATGTCTGAGCATGTGTGACCAGGACCGAGGTGCTCTCAGCCCTGGTCGTATCCCCTGGAGACAAGCTGTAAACAATGGATCACTAAAGGAGCAGCTAAGACAAAAACAGTGCAGAATTTGTAATAATGATGAATGGTGAAAATGTTTATTCTTTATTGTGCACACTTCCCCCGTCAATTTTTATTCATTGCAAAACCCCTTTAAGGGGCAGCTGCTCTTTTCACTTTCTTATGAGGTGAACAACCCCTTATATGGTTTTGCCAAAGTTTACCAGGAAATTTGCATAGCCATTTAACATACAATTTAAAAACCACAGCTTATGAATTGTGCTGCATTTTTCAGCTATATCACATCACAATGACAGTGCCACGTGACATACCCACTTTACATGAAAATGTGTCATATGGTTCATCTTCCTTTAGCAACCAAAAATGAAAATGTTATCACAGCCTTCTGGTACCGGAGGACATGGCCACATAATATCACATTGTGAATAGTGCATACTTTTTTTTCAATCACTACAGGTGTTTCCAGTTTTTTCAGACAGCTTCTTGTCGTATAGACCAGATAATCCCTTGTTGTAGTCATATGGAGTATCCTGTTTTATTCCCATTATTGGGTAGCAGATTGTATGACATTTTAAAACTTTTTATTTGTTTTTTTATTGAAAACAGCAGTCAGATATTTGACAATTTGTTTCTGTGCACTGTATGGTGAAAAAAGCAAGGATAAGGCATTATGTGTCAAAAAGAACAGCACTGTCTAAAAACCCACTACTGAGCATAAATGGGATTGTATATAACTCTATCCACTACTGTGTGACATTTGGCCTCTGTTGTAAGCAATTTAATTGCTAAACTGCCCACAAGATGCTTAACATGATGGGCATCCATTAAAGTTTATTAGAAAATTGTGACACTATTCTTGGCGCAAATTAACTTGAAAACTGCAGCTTCCCATAAATATAGTTATATCTGTGACATACAGTGAATGTGTATGGAGTTACATCTCTCTGAGGTCCTAATAACACTAAGCGAGTGTAAGTAAGAGCCTCCAACACTCCAAATCCAAAACACCTCAGGGCGCATCGCCACGGCAGTGGACAAATACCAGCCGGTTTGCCCCCCTCCCATTGAGAAGCACACATTCCGTCGGGTTTTCGGACGGATGTTTGTGCTTCTACATTGTTTTGCCGCCGGACCACCGGCGGCAAAACTGTCTGACGGCAAAACCCGTGCAGTGGGGACTGCTGCACGGGTTTTCCATAGAGCACAATTGTGCTCATTTTCGGACGGTTTTTCAGGCGGTCTGAAAAACCGCAAACCGGCTGAAAAACCGACTGAAAACCCGTGCCGTGGGGACATGCCCTTAGGCCGATCAGAGGCATGGTTTTTAATTAGATTATTAATGGCTAACGTAGTTTCACCTGCAAAACTGATGGAATCGACGTATAGGTGAAACTGTAAAATTGTACAGTCTTTCAAAGGGTTCCATGCTTTGGACAATTCCTATTTGTTAGAAGGGTCCCTTGACAATAGGATGATCACAGAGGGCGACATGTATGATTTTTGGCGCACAGGTGTCATTTTTTTGGGCGCGCATTAGTAGCGTAGAATGTGCCTGAATCTATGAACCTGTTCTTACTGCGGGTCATAGATTTAGCGCGTTCTAGCTACAAAGCGGTCCTACCTGTTCCTGTAGTAATGCGCCTGGATTTGCCGTACTAAAGATATAAATGTGTAGATTTGCACTGCTGTAGTGCGACATACCTTTAGCCCGTCCCCAATCTCAGCGCATTATAAAGTGCCATGGGCGCGTTATAATGCGCCTAATTATGGAGTATGCTTTCTCATACATCGAGCGCACTGGGCTGCACCATTTTTTGGGCTGAAAAGACAGCAGATAACTGGCGCATCCCCGTACATATATGTTGCCCAAAGTGCCTCCCATCTGGGTACCCCTGCTGTAATCTTCAGGAAAATCTGTCAGTAAGTGTTCAGTTTCCCTGCAGTGTCACCACAGGAGGAATCAAGTACTACACATTAAGAGCAACATGTATGAATCCTTTAAGGTAGTGTAGAATTTGCCATAATGTATGAACCTGTTCTTCTGCAGTTCATACATACAGGTGCAGTCTAGAGCCAATACCACAACTCAGGCTCAGGCACCACCTTTACCTGGTCTGGCTGTTCTAACTGTTCTGCGCCAAAATTCTGGCGTCAAAGAATCATAAATGTGTCTACTTCTATGAATGTGGTGAGACGCCCCCAGAACGCCCCAAAACTTTGGTGCGCTAAAAAGTGTCTTTGGTGCATTATAAAGGGACTTATCGCGCAAAAGTTTGTAGTGCTCCTGTTCATACATTCTTTTTGGCTCAAAGTACACCAGAAAACTGGCACAGCCCCATTCATACATGTCACCCAAACTTTTTAAATTTATGGGTTGAGTATGTACTGCAGGATAAGACAGGTCCTCCAAAGTAAGAGACACTCTTTGTAGCCACAGTAGACTCTGGCCGAGAAATGAGGTGTTGGACATGGGACCCCTCTTTATTAACTAACATTTTTAGAATAAAGTATATGGATATAGGTTTTCTAAACCGGAGAATCCCTTTCAACAACCAGGTTGAAAGCTATTCCCAGCACAGGTGGGTGCGGTGTCAGACGCTTGTGGCTGGCCACTTCATTCGGCCAAATATTGAGTTATGTATTTAAGCCGGACCTGGAGTGTTTACACTCACCCCTGGATGAGGTGCAAATAATAAGCCCTTTGGAGTGAAGTGCTCATTTCTGACTACCCCATCTTTTCCTTTTCTTTTGGATCCTCAATTCAGGTTAGGTATTGTTATTACTTTACACTGTGTCCTATTTGTTACTTTATATATCCTTGTACACTACCAGCCTTGATTTTGTGTTTTGCATGAATATGATTTAACGGTATATCATTGGGGCTGTATGTCATTTGATGGGCAACCTTGTGTGGGTATTTTGTTGTTTTACTGGTTTATGTATATTCTTTTAATATATTTGGAATAAAATATATTTGTTACTCTCATATTTATGGTGTTTGATTTGTAGTTTAAGTTATACTTAAAGGGGTGTTCTTACCATGCTGCTCTTCACAGCCAGCTTCAGGTTCCTACTTCCTGGTAAGGATGTGGGTGGTTCTACAGTAGTGATTGGCTAAATATCTCTGCTATTTCTAGCTGAGCATGTAAGAGAGACATTGCTAATTAAAGGGATTAAACTGTAGTGCACACGGTTACAGAGACTCTAAAAGGTTAAAGCTTATCAGTAACATAAATGAAAAAACTGTGCTGAAGGTAAAAAACAGCAGGGAGTTTTGTTAAAATTATTGGACAGGGCAGTTGGAGCGATGAGAGCATAAAAAGATGGTCAGCAACTTAGGGAAGCTTGTGTACACAAGCAGGAAATAAGATCTGCTCTAATGCTGAAAGGAAGTAAAATAAGAAAAGCAATGTATTTATTGATAGTCTTTACCTTTACTAATCAATGAAACAGGAATACCCCTTTAAAGAACAGTTCCACATTTGGGAAATGTATGCACAAAATTGACTATGCAAATACTCTGTGTATTACTATTTGTTCTATTAACAGTGAAGTGTTTACAAGCTAATGCAACATTAAGGGCCACATGTATGAAACTGTCTAGGTCTGAAATTCACTTTGTTACCCATAGCAACCAATCAGACCACCCCTTTCATTTTGACAGAGCACTATATGAAATTAAAGGGGAGCTCTGATTGGTTGCTATGGGCAACAAAGTGAGTTTTAGACCTAGACAGTTTTCATACATGTGGTCCTTTAATTATATTTAGCGTGTTTTGTAAAAATATTATTCAAAGGTGAAACTGTATACTGTTTTACAATGTGCTGTGTGTCAGAGTGTAATTTACTTAGCCAGATCATAACCTTGACCCCTTCGTAAAAATTTATATATGACATGGGATATCACATACCACCCTCTTAATGGTACATATAAGGACACTTGATAGATGTGATAATTCAGAGATCTGCCACCAGGATTTTCTTTTGATTAAAAACACAACAAAGGATAGGGCACAATACACTTCTGTCCTACTCTGTACTGTAAGGATATTTGTACTGAAGTAGGTGTCAATCCTTCATGTTTTTCTTCCAAGCACCTTTGTAGATAACATTGCCGGTTGGAAACTAATACCCAGATATCAGATACATATTATTTAGTCAACTTGGACTCATGAGATCAGCTCTAGTCTTCTTTAGTCACTATAACTCAACACAGTGTTATAAAATAAAGTCACACTCTCCTACATTGAGTACATCTGTCACACTTTCATGCAGACACCAAAGATTTTATTTTATTCACACTTGGCATCATTTTAAAATGGCACATTAACCCCATCATGACTATTAGTTGTACTCACAAAAATAAAGGATGCATGTTGAAATAATACTTTCTAGTTGCACCGTTTCTCTAAGAAGTACTGTACTCTAGAAAGATGGTCGGAATTTCATACAAAAATACAATATTTAAGGAAAACCTTACAAACATTAGAAAATAAGTTAAAAACCTTGCAGAGAAAGCTTCATGAAAAAATAACAAAATGTTTACAATATATAATCCTGTAAGTCTGCTATTTCAAACACTGGCAATTTTACAAAAAAAATAAAGATATTTTCTGATGTGTCAGTAGCATAAAAATACGTGCGGATGTTGTCACTGTGCGATCCCGAAAATATCCAAAAATATTTCTGCTCAGTAGAAGTGCATACTTTTCATGTTCCTTCCACAAATCATCTAGTGTTCATTCGAAGCTGATGGATAACAATGCTCTCTAAAAAGAGAAAAAGAAATATGTTTTTTATTATTTAGTAAACCTCAGTTAAATAGCTACTCCATCAAGTTCCAAGCCTTTTCTCCAGTGCCTTAGGATGAAGGCTGATACACGTTTGTCTTTGGTGCTTTAAAGGGTATGTTCACATGGTGTTTTTCAGTCCGAAAAATGGATTGAAAAACACTACGTAAATCGTATCCAAACACATACCCAAAGTGTGGTGCATGTTTGAATGCATTTTCTGTGCAGCAGAAACACACCCTATAGTTTTAAACAGAGCGTCTGCTGCTTAAAACGGATCAAGAATTGACATGACAATTCTTTGATTAGATCCATTTAACGCATCTGAAAGACATATGTAAAACGCTTATCGTCTGAACAATGATGCATGTTTTACATTGCTTTCAATGTAAAAGAACACTGAACATTGTTGAATATGTCTTGGGGTCCATTTTTTGGTACGTAAAACGTACCTGAAAACATATTAAAAATGCTATGTGAACATACCCTAACTGAATGACTTTCTAGGCAAAACAGACTCTTGGAACATGCTAACTGCAAAATAAGAACATGCTGCTTCCTACATAAAGTGCACACAGACTTGTAATGTGTACCACCACAATATCTACAGTACTATGAAGAACATACCATAGGATAGATGCCAGAAAAAGCACAACACAAACATTGTTCATCTACCTACATGGCTGATTTTGTTGCACTTTTTTTCTAGTGACAGTGTTAAACTAGGATCCTGTGTGCCCACTAAAGAAAATTGTTATTTGGGACCAGCCTCCATCTATACAGAATAGATATATGGCCACTTTAAGGGCATTAATAAGGTCATTTTTTTTAATTATTATTATTATTATTATTTTTAGGGGGAATCAACTCATAAGTAATAGGCCATCTGGGCAAGTGATTGGTTTCAAGGTCAGCTTCAACAAGGTTGTTTGCTGATGGGTTTTTTAAGCCCATTACTGTACTTTGGGAGGCCAGTCTAATCCTTGGAACTAAAACATGTTTCAGATTTTCCTCTGTGTTGGCTAAGGACAGAAATACATTAGGGGATTTGTGTTTCCATTTTGTGGGAGAAAAAGGGCAGAAGCACATAAAAAATGTCAAAGTACACATCTTATGCTGAAACATCTAGGGCCACATGTATGAAAACTGTCTTGGTCTAAAACTCACTTTGTTACCCATAGCAACCAATCAGATCGCCCCTCTCATTTCACATAGGGCGCTGGGAAAATGAAAGCGACGCTCTGATTGGTTGCTATGGACAAAAGTGAATTTTAGACCTAGACAGTTTTCATACTTGTGGCCCCTAGTTGGAAATATGGAGTATTCTAGTTATTAGATGTGGACGGCAGCATCCTGTACTCTGAACAATCCTTGGCATAGAAAATATTATACCAAGCAGAGGCGTAACTAGAATTTATGGGGCACCATAGCAAAGTGAGATGGAGCCCCACCACCTCATAACAATAAATTACTAGCATAAGTAGGAATAATGAAAGGTGTAAATAATAGCGCCATATATCGGAGAACCCAAATATTAGTGCTGGAGAGCAGAAAGCCACAAACTACATATTCCCTACAAATCTTGTGCCAAAAAACAGTCTTAGCTATGTTCTATAGATGTATGAACAGACGTATGCCAAAACTTGCGCCAAGCACTGCACTTTTGAATGCGCCAAATATATGCTATGCAAGGCATACCACACACCAGATGTATGAACCCTCATACGACAGGTTCTTACATAGTGTTGCATTCTACACTCCTCTATACCTACTTAGAACTGGCCTGTCGCGCCAAGTTTCATACATGTCGCCCAATGTTCTTGTACCTGAGTGGTCTCCTTAATTTTTGGGCCACATAGCAATCACTATGGCTGCTATGACTATAGATACACCCAGCATACCAAGTATGGATAGCTAAAGAGTGGTATAGTACACAGTGTACTTAGTAATTATATATTTACACAGCACAAGTAGCAGTAGATGCCATACTGTAAGCAGCATTCCTGCTTACTGTAAACCATGGATGTATTATATTTCATACTAAATAAACTAAAGTGTATTATAAAATATTTTACACTATTCGAGACTAGAAAGCTCATAGTAGAATGATGTCAGCTACGGCTTTTTTAATATTATCCCTGCCAAATACAAAACAGCCTATTAAAACATAACGTTTATTAAAATATGCCTAAAACCTAAAAGAAAACCCCCATTTAATGCTATTTTGGACTGGATTGTGGGATATGGTTAAACTGGAGGCTGATAGGATCCCGTTAAATAGTGAAATAACCTGGACGTTATAGAGAAAATTCAGTTCATGTTCCAGAATTTTTAACAGCCTCCTGTGGAGAAAGGAGCCGTTATAATTAAAATGAATGTAGAAAGGACTGACATAAAAATAGTTTATAAAAGATTATTAGTCACAGAGTTACAGTAATTCAGAAAAATGAGTTCATGTATTAGTATGTGACATCATGCTGTATTCCATGTGGTTGGGAGAGGTTTTACTAAAGTAGCCCTTTAGTTATATAGTTGTTAAGGTTGAAAAAAGACAAAGTTCTATCAAGTCTTTTAGGACAATGTAAAAGCTTTTAATCCAAAATGACAAGCACATAAGTAGGTGCAGGCAGGACCTGGTGCTGAGTATAACATGGGGGCACCAACAAGTCACAATGCGTTAATCAGGGTATTCTGATGCAAAACTAGGGCAGTAACTGAATACACCTTATTTCCTGAAATCAGAACAACCTTCTAAGCAAGCATTGTGGAATAGACAGTCACATTATTAGGTTACTTCCTACGATGTTGGCAGCCCATAGCTGATGAAGAAAGTCACATGTGGTGAGCTGGTTTGGTGGGTATATAAACTGTGTAATAGGCTGTTTGCACACTTCCCTTTTTACTTTCATGGGTAGAAAGGGCAATTTAATATGGCTGCAAAAAGGGATGATTATTGGTTGTCAGACCAGGGGTGGCAATATTTCTGAAACTGCAGATTTTGTGAACTTTTCACATGCTTCTGTGATTAAAGTGTATCGCGAGTGGGCAGATAGTATTTTTGCAAATAATCAATGTGGGAACTGTGGAGCAGGTGGCATTGATGAGCGGGGTGAATGTTGGCTATCAACAGTGGAGCAGCTCACCACTAAAATTAACCAGAGGGCTACTTTCTGGAATATGGGTGATCACTGCAAACTTTCAATAGGCAGTAAAGGCTTCAATTTTTATGGCCGCATCAGAATTGCACTCCGCTGATTGGCAAAGGGTTGCCTTCTCTGTTGGGTCATGTATTATTGCTTCAACAACATGGACATTGGTGTATCGGGTGACAAATAGAGAACGAAGACTCTGCAACCATTTCTGGAACAACACAAGCTGGTGGTAGGAGTGTCAGGGTGCATCCCCACGGCAAGTGCCAAATACCGGTCGCATAACCGACCGGTATTTGTCCTGTTTTGCGCCGTCCCCAAGGCCGCAGGGGGGGGGGGGGGCGGCTTTTATCCGCGATGAGTGGAGAAAAGTCCTCCCCTGTCACATTGAGAAGCACAGATTCCGTCCGGAAACCGACGGAAGATTGTGCTTCTACAATGTTTTGCGGCCAGACCACCGGCGCCAAAACTGTCGGATGGAAAACCCGTGCAGTGGGGGACGGGGGGGGTGCATGGGTTTTTCCATTAAAGAAAGGGAACAATTGGGGTTTCCCTTTTTATTTTTCGTCCGTTGTTTTCAAGGGTCTGAAAAACCCGCTAAATTTTTCCGGGCTGGGAAAAAGACCAAGTACATAAAGGTAAAAACCCTTTAGCCCTTCCTCTGAATTCTCCAGACTTGAATTCAATTGAGCATCTGTGGGACAATCTCGATCATGGTGTTAGCTCTATGGATCTTCCCCCATGCATCCTCCAGCAGCTGTGCAATCAGCATGGCTTCAGATACCTGTGGCAACCTACCATGACCTTGCTGAGTCACTCCCAGTCACAGTGTTGTTCGTCTCCCCATGGCCCGTAAGGGCCCCTTTTAAAGGCAAGAGACAAATACCGGTCGGTTTATCCGACTGGCATTTGTCCTGTTTTGCAGCCGTCCCCACGGCTCCGGGAGAGGGGTGAGTGAGGCGTGTAAATGGCCCCTTGTGCTATCACATATTCCGTCAGAAAACCAGACTGAAAAATATGCAAGTACAATGTATCTTTTGGGCGGACCGCGGGCGGAAAAACCGTCGGGCGGAAAAACCGTGCAGTGGGAACTGCTGCACAGTTTTCCATAGCACCCCATTGTGCTTGTTTGCAGCCTTTTTTTCCAGACGGTCTGCAAAACCGCAAACGTCTGAAAAACCGGCCGCAAACTCGTGCTGTGGGGACATGCCCTTACTCTGGATTTTAGCTGTTGGTCGTAATAAGGACTATATATCAAAGCCCACTAACATCTCAAAGAAGGCTTACATTAGTGCATTATGTGAAGTAAAGTGAGCACTGTTAAGGTCATGCTTTTTTCATCCTAATGATCAAAAGGGCAAACTACAATAGGCTGACAGCAAAGCTTTATGGTCAGGGTGTTGACATGTTATAATGAATAGGGCACCTGAATTCTAGAAGTATAACAGAATATATTAGCACATGCATTGCACCACACATAATTATGGTAGTCAGAAGATTATTAGGCATGCTAGGACAAAATTGATGTAATCCAGATTCTGAATGAAAGAGATGAAGCATACTTGTAACTTTGAGAAGATTTTAGAAAACAATTTAGCTATGGTGACCTACTTGTATGCTGTTTTATCTTTTTAAATAACAGTCAATGATGTAGGACATTCATGTGCACAATATATTTAAAGGGCTATGACTATGTCGAAAAACAGGGGAACAGAACAACACAGAATTATAAGCGAAGATGCTCCAGAATTTTTTCACAGAGAACACAAGGATTTACAAAAAAAAGACAGGAAATGTGACGAGTTCTCTTTAAACTCAGTGATCTCTGCACAGATGTAGGAACAGGAGTCAATGCCCCATTTGGGTACCAGGCTCTAGGGCATCATTTCACTATAATATGTGACCCAATAATACCATACTTTGCAAATGGTACATTTTATCAATATAGAGTATTTGATAAGCTGACACACAATAATAAATGAAACCAGTTAAAGTTACATTTTGAATTACTTAATATAAAGATGTAGGGCGACATGTATGAATCCTGGCACTGACAGGCCAGTTCTAAATCACTGTAAGGTAGTGTTGAATGTGCCAGAATGTATAAACCTGTTCTTCTGCAGTTCATACATACAGGCGCAGTCTAATACCAATACGACAAGTCTGGCTCAAGCAGACTACCTTTAACCTGATCTGATTGTTCTGAGTGTTATGCGCCTAGGTTTGGCATCAAAGAATCATAAATGTGTCTAATTCGACAAATGTGGTGAGACACGCCCCCAGACCACCCCAAAACGTTGGCACGCTAAAAAGTGTCTTTGGCGCGGTCCCGAGGCACTTATCGTCAAAGTTTGGAGTACAACTGTTCATACATCTATAGAACTGGTCTACTACAGCTTTTTGACGCCAGATAACAGGCGAAGCCCCGTTCATACATGTTGCCCTTTATGTCCAAAACATGTTTCATTTCATAAAAGGCATAATACAAAATGTAAATGGAATATTCACAGCATGTTTCAGCTTTGTGGTACATGTTTAAGCCAAATGTTCTAGAAACTGCAAATATTAAGACATGAACAGAAGATGGCAGTATTTTCAAATGATTTTGGAAAGCAAACTATACAGATAGAACATTTATACATGCTTAACACGTTCAGTAGAAATCTAGGTATGCAGTAGTCAATACACATTCCAGTAGGACAAAGTCATATATGTCTTCATGCCGTCATCATTGGCATGCAACACTATGTACTGTAAAACATTGACGTGCAAGACTGAATATTTACTAATTGATGTAAAGTTTTTGTTTCTAGGGTTGCGGCTTTACTTTATTACACAGGATATGATAATACCTGCCACGTATATACAGGAGAAGTGGTTGTTGGCAGGGTCTGTAGCAATGCGAAATTAGCACCTCAATTAAAACGAATGTGATCGTGATTATATGATCTGAACCGAATCTCTACATGACTGTTGTAAACAATGTTTTACAGTATAATTAGATTCATGATTAATTTTTGAGACACATGGTTATCTTTCCTATTGTTTGTTACTTGTAGCCATTACATTGAGAAAGTCTATAGCTCATCAGTCTGCCAGTCTTTCGAACAGCAGAGATGAGAGAGAAGTAATGAATTAGTATGAAACTAACAACTTTGATAAACAGGGAACTGCTTTTTATGGTAGCAGAAACACCTGCACATACCCCTGAGGCTTAGCCTCAGCCCTTGCCCCCTCCGAGAGGGGCAGAGCTGTTAGCTGGCGACTTCTTCAATTCTATTTTCATAGACTGACTTTCGCCACGTGGCTCAAATTTTGACAGATTTCCTGCTCCTGGCACTGCCATTATTGGCTTTACTGCTTTCATACCTTTTGACATGGGAATGCGGGTAGGGATGTGGCGTTGGGTTGACCCATCCTGTGGTGTCTAAAAAATATATCGATAAAAAAGAGAATTATAATAATTTGACAGATTCTATATTATACCAATAATGAAGATGTAACAATTGACAATTATGCACTTCTGGTCTGACATTGGGTAAAAAGTAGGTAAAGGGGTTATCAACTAAAAAAATATATATATGACATTAGGGCCAGGGTGGCAAACAAAGATTATACTTACCTAAGGGGATGTTCACATGGCGTTTTTCAGATCCGTTTTTGGTTCCCCTTTTCGGACCCAAAAAATGCATCTAACAATGTGCAGTGTGAGTTACATTAATTTCAATGTAAAACACGCATCGCCGGTCAGACGAGTAATCACTGATGTGTGTTTACTTGCGTCTTTTCGATGCGCTTTTTGGATCAGTTTAAAGGATTGTCATGTCAATTCTACTTGCGTTTTACGCAAGTGAAATCCCCATAGGAAACAATGAAGCGCGTTGTTGCCTGGAAAACGGATCCAAAAACGCAACACACTTTTGAGTACGTGTTGGGTACATTTTAGATGTGCTTTTCGCATCCGAAAAACGAATTGGATTACAATTTGAATGTCTGTGTTTTGAAAGAAAACGCAATAAATAACGGATCCGAAAACGCATCCTAAAATGCATGCAAGACGTTTTTTGAATGCAGTTTTCAATGCGTTTTCAATTACATGAAAAACAGATTCAAAACGCCGTGTGAACAAACCCTTTTTGTCCCCCACTGCTGACACTATGCTGCTGCCTGGCAACAAAGGCGAAACACTCACTTACAATGGAGTGACAGCCTCTCCAGTGTGTCAGAATAAGAACTTGGAAGTCAAGAGGAGCAGATCGCCAGTGAGCTCCAGAGCGCCAGCAGGGGACGGGAGGACAGGTGTATAAGTATCAGGGTTTTTTGCTTTCTTTTACCCCCTCCTGTTCCCAATGTCACAGAATTGTTTTAAGTGGACAATCCCTTTAGCGGTCGATCCAGCATCATCATCATTATGGCTTAATAACTGGAGTTTTTTTTTTATAATTGTTTCAGGTTATTTACAAACCATTAAAGAGGTGTTCCACAGACAGCTTTAGACTCACACCTCCAGGTCAGGCTGTGAGTGGTTCTATAGCAGTGATTGGCATATCAGCTCTGCCATTTCTAGCTGATCCTGTTTCCTGTTACAGTGAAATGACTGCAGGAGACTTATAAAAAGTAGTAAACAAGGCTACAGAGCTCTAAATGATGAAAGCATGTAATTTAGTTAGGCAAACAAACTCTGTTGCTACAGCAGGGAGTGACTCACCATGGTTGAACTACTCTAAGAGATGATAAAAACTTTATCTCCTGACCAAAGCAAAATCAAAATAGAAATGTATTTGGTAATAGTCTCCATTTACCTTTCATGTCAAAAGCTGGTCATTGTGGTGAGAAAACCCCTTTAACAGATGCAATTTTTTTTTTTTACTTTTTGTAGTATACAATGTACAATTACAGTTCAACTTTATTACTTTAAAGAGCTATTGATTCCAGGGTGCTGTACATTTAAAAGACTAAACAATTCAATAATATGACTACATAACCAACAAACTAGTACAGAGGGATAGAGGAACCTACCCGTGAAGGCTTTCAATCTACAATAAAGGTGAGGGATGCACAAGTTTGTCAGGTAGTGGCTATTGCAGGTTGTAGGTTATCCTGAAGAGATGGATTTTTAATTAAAGTTTGAAGATTTTTTGTAAAAGTATTCTATACTTTTACATTGAACTTCATGGAATAAGTATAAATCTATCTCCACCATCTGTCACCTTGGAACTTGTACATTAAGGTAGAGCAGGCAGCACAGGGGTTTCAGTCACCCTAAACATGCAATACAAGCACTACAATTGCTTATTTTAAATGTAAAATGTATACTTTTTAAATATATACAGTATGATTAGGAAAATGACAGCATTTTCCCTCTACTTCATGTTCTGGCCCTTTAAGAAAGAGAACCTAGATTTGGTGAAGTCGGGTTCTCCACAGGCAGTATTGATGCATTATTGTTATATAGCACTGTGAGAGTTTCTGCTTCTGAGTCCACTATGGACTGCTGTGTACTATGTACTATGGAGAAGGAGATAGAAGCAACAGCAACTGGTAAACCCTATCACAGTTTTCTTCTTGGTGTTGCATGCTCAAGGCAGGCATTGAGAGACTCAGATTAACCCTTTATAAGCAGCTATGTCCTCCTATAACAAATTAACCCATACATGCCAACTCTCACGTTTTTGGCGGGGGGGTCCCGCTATTTGGGGTCCACTCCCGCCCTCCCGGGGGAGATGGCATTCCTCCCGCCGCCAGCAGGCGGCGGGGGTTCTTTAAATGGCCGCGGCGACAGAGTAGCGCTAGTGCGCTACTCTTGCGCCGCCGGGCCGCTCCTAAAGGAGTCTCGCTGTGCAGGGAGGAGGCAGGAGGGATCGTACCTCTCCTCCCTCCTCCCCCTGTATGTCCGGCGCCGGTGTGTGCGCCGCACATACAGGTCAGCGGCGCAGGGGAAGTGACGCGCGGCTGCAGGGGAGTGACGCGCGGCTGCTCTCACTTCCCCCTGCGCCGCTGAGGAGATCGTCCGGAGCGGCCGTGCTGCAGGAGCCTGGTGAGGTAAGTGGATTTTATTATTTTATTTTTATTAGCTATATGGGGGGCTCTGCCTGGCAACAATGGGGGCACTACCTGGCAACAGAGGGGACATCTACCTGGCAACAGAGGGGACATCTACCTGGCAACAGAGGGGGCACTACCTGGCAACAGAGGGGGCACTACCTGGCAACAATGGGGGCACTACCTGGCAACAATGGGGGCACTACCTGGCAACAGAGGGGGCACTACCTGGCAACAGAGGGGACATCTACCTGGCAACAATGGGGGCACTACCTGGCAACAGAGGGGGCATCTACCTGGTAACAATGGGGGCACTACCTGGCAACAATGGGGGGCACTACCTGGCAACAATGGGGACATCTACCTGGCAACAGAGGGGACATCTACCTGGCAACAGAGGGGGCATCACTGGCAACAGAGGGGGCACTAACTGGCAACAATGGGGGCACTACCTGGCAACAATGGGGGCACTACCTGGCAAACAATGGGGGCACCTACCTGGCAACAACAATGGGGGCACCTACCTGGCAACAATGGGGGCACCTACCTGGCTAACAAAGGGGGGCACCTACCGGGCTACAGAGGGGGCACTACCGGGCTAAAAGGGGGCATCTACCTGCCTGTAAGGGGCCCCCTGTTAGGGGGGGGTTACACCTGGCTATAAGGGCATCTCCCTGGCTTTCTTCCAAACCCGTTATCAGTTGGGTGGAGTGGTGTGGCTTTTTAAAAGGGGCGGGGCAACCGAAAGAGGGCGCGCCGCCCACTGAAATCTCCTTTTTTTTCTTTTTCAAAAGTTGGCAATATGAATTAACCCTTTATCAAAACATCCCTTTGTTTAGCTGTACAGAATAACACACAGTAAAATCTATGCATGGCTAAAGGAGGACAATATTCTATATGAACTAATATTCAGGCTCCCAGCAGGAGATGGAAATGTATATTTGTCTGTTTTGCTTTTACTTATTCAATGCCCATTGTGAGATGGGGGTTAATTACTTTACTAGGTCTGTGATTCATTCTTATGAACATTTATCGGAAAATTAGGTAAGTTGGTTCTTCCATTATACTCTATGGAGCAGCCACTTGAAAAAATAGACTGAGATTACAGGACAATTTTTTTGTTATGTTTTTTCAGACAATCTCTCTTAATCATATCTTATTTGCTATGATTAACAGGATGCTTCCACTATAGACTTTGATGGCATAGAATATGCCATTAAAGTCTGATAAGGAGAGGGACCCGCACCTATCTCTGAAACAGGCCTCAGAATGGAGAGCTGGATGTACTTACACACAACTCTCCTTCTGCCCCTATGAGAAATTCCAATTCTACGAAACCGTTGGTACATTGGAACTCCCAAAAAAACTGTACGGAGGTTGTGTGCAAGCTCCCATTCTGACCCAACACTTTCGGGGGCCCGTTCCCAAAAAGGTGGGGTCCAGAGGTGAACCTGCAGTACAGACGTTGTTTGGAATATCCATCTGAGTGACCTTTCGGGGCCCCGTTCCTGAGATGGGTGCGGGCCCCAGAGGTAGACCTGCACAAATAAACTTTAATGAATACCTATCTAGTGCCATTTCAGGGCCCTTTTCCCCATAAAGGTGGGGTTTCCCCAAGGTGAGCCCTGCACAAATGAGCTTTAAATAAATTTCCTATTGAGCTCCCCTTTCGGGGGCCCGTTCCCGAGAAAGGTGGGGGGTTCCAGAGGGAGACCTCACTATCAGACTTTTGATGGAAAAATCCTATCTGAGCTGACACTTTCGGGGGCCCTTCCCCCGAGATGGTGGGGGCCCCCAGGGGTGAGCCCGCATGTAAACGTTGAGGAATACTGTATCGATATTCTATGACAGTCTATGTTAGGAGCACCCTTTTACAGTCAGTCTGAAATTCTGAAAGGGGTATTCTCACCACATTAATTAGCTTTAAACATGTAGACAAAGGTAAATAAAGATTACTACCGAACATAGTGATGTTCTGATTTGCTTCATTTCAGATCTAGTGCAGTTCTTATCTTCTGCTTGTAAACACAAGCTTCTCTAGGTTGCTGTCCACCTCTCTCTGCCCCAAGCCCTGGGCGGAAGGGAGTCCCCCCCTTTTGTTTTTTTTCACAAATAGGTTTGTTTACGTTTCTTACTGACAAACTTTAAAAATTTAAAGGGGGTTTTTGTACATTCTACCCTGTTTTTTAAACCTTACATTACTAATGACCTTTAAAGCTCGCTAGGTAACAGATTTTGAAATGTCGCACTGCTTAGATCTCACAGCCTGAATAGGAAGTGGTGAAAAAACCCATTTAAGTGAAAACACTGCAATCACTGTGGTTTTAGGCTATGTTCACACGGCTGATTGACCCATAAATTGGGGGAAAATTTGGGCCCGCAATTATGGCGTTGCGGGGGTGGGGGGGGGGCTGTGTGGGGGGACAGCTCGCTGGCCCCAAAACTTTTCTTTACCACGGCGCGTATCCCCCGGGTAAAGTGACTCATTTTCCCCCCGTTGCTTTATTTCGCAAACGGGGAGAGGAGGGGAACCCATATTTCTATGAAAGTGGATTCCCCGTAATGACAGGGAGGGATTTGCCTATTTTGCGCGTGGGGGGTGCAATATGGACTGAAATCCGTCCCAAAATCAGCCTTAATAGCCTTAAGGACACAAAAAAAAGATTGTGTTTTATGAGTAGGATTTTTATATTAAATTTGGCTTCTTGGGGGCTGCCTCATATATCCATCCATCGTCAATTTCAGCAGTTCAGCTTGTTACTTTGCAATTTCTATCCGCCTTCAAACTTGGTCATTCCCAGAGAAGAAGAGCATCTCATCGGATTTTGTAATACTAAGGAAGCATTTGAAGAAAGTCTTATAATGTCATCTTCTTTTTGTTTAAATTGGTTCACTTTAAGTCAATTATAATGACAGTTACTCTACAAGTCTACAGATGGACACTTTATTGATAAATTTGAGTTTAGTTGTTATTTTACACTTTTTTGGGTTCCCAGTAGAAGATGTTGAAGAAGGAGTTATGGTTATTGAACTAGTCACTTTGTTTGTTGCAGGTCTGGTTGACAGATTAGTCTTTGGAGACCTGAGTACAGTACCAGTTGTTACCTCCTTATTTTCTGTACCAACATTTAAAGGTCTAACAGTTATGACTGGTGTACCTTCTGAGGAGCAACCAGGGTTTCGTTTAAATTGCGATCCTAAATGAATATGGATTTTATTATCTTCTGTTGTAATTATGTTAGCATTAGAATTGAATTTTCTTATTGGCGTTGGCACAGTTTGTTTTTCAGGAGTAACTTTAAATACAGCACGTCCCATAGTCATTTCCTGTGCATCAGGTGACACAGATATCTCTGGAGAGGCAGCAGAGGTTGATACAGTAAGTATCTGAATTGGTGAAGTAGGCCTTTCCCCAAAGTTGCTTCTGCCACTTTCTGAATTTTTTTCCCGTGAGTAAGTTGTAATTGTAACAGGAGACATACACCTTTCTGGGGACACTGGGCTGTCTAACCCTTTTCCTTTCTGTGTCATGACACCAGGAGAAGGAATAATTGTAATCCGTGGTTTCTGTGTCCCTAAGGTTGGTATACAGTATGCTTTTAAAAGAATCCTCCAGGGGACTTGTGACTCTAAAGTACTTTTGTGTTTTCATGGTCTGGTGTTACTCTTATATGTAAAGGCTGACCCTGTTTTGGTGAGAGAAACACTTCACTAGGGCGTCCTGGACTGGGACTTGGGCGAACTGCTCTTTCTGGAGTGACTGGGGTCCCAGGAGAGCCATTTTCTCTTTTCTTCATCCATGGAATCCATGATTTTCTTATATTTAATTCATTAGCAGCAGGTGGATACCTTTCCAGAACAGGTGACCTTTCTGTAGGTTTTTTAAGCCAACCCGTGTAATTTTTCTCTTTATTTTGGTTTTTTCTTTGGAAAAACTTTCTGAAAAACACTGTGGGTTTTCTCTTCCTCAAACCCTTCTTACTTATTGCATCTGTCTGGACCGCTGTAGAGGTAACAGGTACATCTACCATTCGTCTTCCATTCATGCTTGGTCTTATAGCTCGACTGTATCGTTTGGAAAGCTCTAACTCTTTTGTTAAATTTAGTACATTTGCCTATTTTTATTTTTATTTTTTTTCCTAAAAAGTTTTTTTAAGGGCGAATAGTCCCCCGGTTTGAAAATTTATCTTTGTTCATATATCATAAATTTCTTTTCGTGCTGAACTTCTGCTCTTAAGTCTCTGTTTTTAGCCTCCTCTACTCTTATTCGATGTCGAAGTTCAGCCTCTTGACTTACAGCTTCTCCCCTTTTCAAAAACTTTATTTTTTTCTATCTGGGCTTTTCAAAATTCCCCAGCTGAAGAGACAACACATTTGCTCTGTCTTGCTCCGTTCTGTATTTTCTTTCTAGTTGATCATATTCATCTTCTGTCTTCATCAAGTCTCCCTCAACCACTTCAAGCTGCTGTAAACGATTCCGAAGTCTTTCTATTTCTAAAATCAACTCTTTTGTCTTGTTGTCTTCTTGATGTGCAGATTCAAAACTTTTTTAGCCCCTTCTTGGGCTGCTTCTTTTCCGTTGCCTTGTTTTCCTCTTTCATCAGCAGGTCTACCCTACAACTTAATTCACAGTTTTTCTCTTCCTCACTTCTTAGTTTGCTTATGGACTCATCTCTTTCTTTTGTTAAATTATAAACTTTTTCTTCCATCTCTGACTTCAATTTTAAAAGATTTTTGCTTTCATCTATCAGTTTTTCTGTGACCTCCCTTAAATTTTTCCCTTTTTCAGTTTTAAAACTTTTTTTAGATCATTCACCTTTGCTTCCTCCAGTTTTACCTTTTCCATTATAATTTTTCTTTCATCAACAAGCATGACTGTAAAACTTTTTAACTTTGTTAAGTCATCTTTTAAACTATGTTCTGTTTTCTCAAGTCTTCCTTCCACTGATTCCAATTCTTTAACACGGGCTTTAACCAATTCTACCTCTTTAATCAGATCCCTTGTTTGGGCTTTTTCTTTATCCAGCTTGACATAAAGCTGAGAGCACTCAGACTTGCTTTTCATAAATGCATCTTCTAATTTTTCCAATTCTGACATTCTTTTTTCAAATTTTTTCCTCCAAAATTTAAACTCCTTGCTGTATGTTCTTCCCTGGGCTTTTTTGGAGTTCTTTACATTGAGATTCTTTCTTTGTTATCTCTTCATCTTTCCCTTCCATTTCTAAAACACGCTTTCTTAAGTTTTCTACTTCTGCCATTAAGCTTGAGTTTCCACATTCTCCTTTAGCAATTTTTTCTCTCAGCTCTTTCAACTCATCATCAGCTTTTTGAAGGTTTCTATTTACTTCTTCTAATTCTTCAATTTTTTCGTTTAGGGCCCCCCAGTTTTTTTCGTAGTGGCGGGTTTTTAGATTTTTGGTTGCAAATTTTGCAGCATTCCCATGCTCTTGAGAATATTTTTAAAATTTTTTTGTTCAAGGGGCCCAAATTTCCAAATTTAAAACTTTTGCCCCCCCGTTGGCTTTAGCGCAAACTGCTTTGATTTTTGAACCTGCTTCTTGGAGTTCTTGAGTGAGGTCTTGTATCTTCTGGCTTTGCTGTCCAAGTTGCTCAATATGCATTTGTCTCTCGTCCACTAGCATCAGGGCAAATGACTTAAGCTTTACTAGTTCATCTCTAACTTTATTCAGTCGCTTGTTATATTCTTTGTCCTTACGCGCTTGATATGATTTCTCCTGTTCCAATAACTTCTTTAACCTGCAAAAAATTAAAATATTAATTTTAAGATAAAAATAGCAGTTTCATTTTTTCTTTAATTTAATTTTGCAATTTTTTTTTTAGAACGTCTGTTGCTCTTTATTTTCCCATTCACGGTTATTGAATAGCAGTTATTTAGGCTCTATGTGCTTGTTTTATGTGGTAAGTATAGAGAACTGAATAAATTGCATGATATAATAGTATTTCAGTGTTTTGAGTACCACCAATTCTAACAATACATACTGTTAATTCTAATAATATTGCCTTTAATATAAACACATTTTCAATTTGTGACACACTTTAATGCTACTGAGATTTTGCAATTAAACTTTGTATAAACTGTATATGTTTCATGTCATATTTCATATAGAATGAATTCAAAAAAAAAAAAGAAGAAACAATACTGAAATTCTTGCCAGAATATAAAATCCACCATATTCCAACAGATTAATTTCAGGTGATTTAAAAAGTTTATTCAGAATCATGAAAATATGAAGGTTTTTCCATGCTATACCCCAAAAGTTAGATTTGTGCAGAACTGACTGTGGTGTGTAGACACTCTTTAATAAAGAGATTGTTTTATGAAGGAAACCCATGTTAATTTTGATATTGTATAGCTGGGTGTCTTTGCTATAAATAGGACACTAAGTATCATCTCTCCTCAGGGGGTACTTTGATTTATGCTTATAGGTCCCCTAGTTAACCCAGTGAATAACATCTGGGACAAGTTTGATTGGGCCCATAGAGTTTAGTAGTCTCACATAGGGACAGCCATCGATAAGTGGAGCTGTCCTTTTCCGGGCAATTGCTTTCCATGGACAGGGATTTACTAGGGCTAGAACAAGGCAATTAGCATTGGGTCCTTGAATTTTATCTGTGTCACTCTTTCACTAATAGTTTTGACCACAGATCATCAATGGTATCATCACTTAGTGCTAGAAGACGTAGGGTAAACAGTGGATGGACAACAGCACACTTATGTTTCATGAGTTAAAATCTACAACTTTTTTCTCTATTAGTAAATGATATTTATGTGGTTTCCCTTTTGAGTCTATTATATTTTGACTGGTGCCATTATTTTAATAAATAATTGATATTGATAATACAACATAAACTCATCACTCTCACCCATAAAGCTCTCCACAGTGCTGCACATCTCCTCACTCATCTCTGTCTACTACCCTACCCGGTCTCTCCGCTCTACTGATGATATCAGATTACATTCCTCAATCATCCGAACCTCCCATGCACATCTCCAAGACTTCACACGTGCGGCAACAATACTATGGAACTTGCTACCGCAGGTGATCAGGCACACTCAGAACTCTCATAGCTTTACGAGGGCCCTGAGAACACATTTTCTCAGTCTGACCTACCAGAATCCCTAACGGCTTAACCCCCCCCCCCATTCCCACTCTCTAGCGCACTTATTATCAGCACTTATCTGTATACTGATGTACTATCGGGGTGGCAGGCCCATCCGAATTCTACATAAAACAACCCCATATTTATGTCACATGGCTGGACCATTATTAACCTAGCACTTCTTACCCTTCGTCTCACCCTACACCCTAATAGATTGTAATCTCTTGCGAGCAGCGCCCTCATACCTTGTGTCTCATCTGTAAGTATCATTTCACTGTGCAATGCATGTCTTTCTGTATCTACCTATACACTACATATTGTAAAGTGCTTCGGAATATGTCTCTATATAACTAAAGGTTATTATTATCAATAATAATAATATTTTATAGTTAGGGTTTTTCATTAGATCCAGTGATTATATTTTGACACCTTGGCGACGTGTACTTAAACTGGGAATTGTCTGTATAGCAGGGTACTGCACCTTGGACTCCCTTTATGAGCCGGAATGAAGAGCCACTCTCAAAGTACAGTTCTTCTGTGACAGGTTCAAGCTGTTTATGTATTACAGCCATACTACAAAATGTCTGGATGCCTTTCTTCAGCAATATCAGCAGACTTTGATTTGAAAGGGGTATTCTTTGAGGAGACAACACATATAAGGTTTAGGCTCTTTTCACACTGCACTTTTTGCAGTGCACTTCTGAGGTTTCTCTTACGAGAATTATATACTCCTGAAGGTCAACACTTTTTAGTAGCATCCTTCACCAATAGGCTGAGGTATATGTTTTTATAGTATGCCTCTGTATAAAAGAAAGCACTGTGCTGTGCTATTCCTAAAGCAAAAAACCTGTAGCCCTAATTAATACTGCCATAACCTAGGCCTGAGGACAGCCTTTTGGCTCCCATTGGGTGAATGGGAGCCATACATCTGCTAGTGTGAGCTTTCCCAGGGCATACTAAAACACGCTAATAGAAGCATGAAAGTAGCCTAAAATGGGATTCAGAAAGAGTCAAATAAGTTTGCATGGCTAATTTCTGTTTATTTCTATTTATTTACAGGATGGAGGAGTGCAGTCTCCACACAGAGAAGTGGCTATTGGAAATATGAACAGCCCAGCTAGGTAGCCCTATTTTTTATATTGGTGTTAAACTCAGTCAGGACCCAATTAATCAGACTTTTATGGCAAATTCACTAGATATGCACAAGAAGTCTATTGTTGGAAATATCTATAAATTTTACCACAAATAATACATATTGTAGCAGAATATTATACCATATTTCGCATAGATCAGTAAGGCTCTGAACACATTGACAGGATTCTGTTTGATCAGATGTTCTTTGCCCTTTACAAACAGAATAGTGTAGTCTGCTCTTGTGATACCCATTACACCACCCGTCTCAGAACCCATAACGGCAGTGTAAACAGACCCTCCGACAGAATACAAAACATTTTGTTCCAATGACCTCTATGAATCCCATTGCTAAGTGCCCCCAAAATAGGCTTCATTTTAAAAGGAGATTAACTGTATATCAGCTCGCCACAGTATAACCTGCTGATAGGCTAAGAACAAACCTGTAAAGCATTTAACACTCACTTCATGTCTAGCTCTGGTGACAATATGCAAGAAAATTGCTGTTTATACAGTTTCCAGCCTCCAAATAAATCTTGTAAAATACTATTGTAGGTACAATAAACACAAGGATCATGCACGTACATTGAATACATCAATAACACCAAGAGTACACAGTACAAATGATCCTTCCTAAGTACCAAAAGGTTATGTGTAACCATGAAACATGACTATAATAATGATTATACAAGAATATACATGCTCAACCTCATTTTTATATGATACGGTGTCATTTACAGATCTATTCAGTCTAATGAAATGCACTTTGTTCTACAATCCTGATTCATCCCAACTGCTGTAGCATCCTCGCAGCCTCCAGAAGGTCTTTCTGTGATCACACTGCCAAACAGCCAGACAGCACTCGTGGACAAAAGGGCTCACTCATGTTCACAAGCAGCATGTTCTAAAGTGAACTAGATCTGGACTCCCCTTACCTTCGCTACCAGCCAGAAATAGTTTACCAGCCATAGCTATTCTCCTGGCTCCACTTCTCTAGGGAATTTGCCAAGACATTCCAACCATGTCATGAAGACAATAAAAGGTGACTGCTGTGCATAGGAGCTGGGACCACTGACTGGTGATGTCATCCCTTCTTGCATGCTTCATTATTGTGCACATTCACTCATTGTGGAGGGGTGGAGCACCAAAACCCCCAAACACTGAAACTTCCCTACAAGCCATTTGTGCAGCGACTGACGTTACAAGTGAAGGCTCTAACACATGCTGTCAGCTAGGGAGGAACAAGAAGTTTAAAGTGTGATCTCAGGAAAATTATTTTTTAGCACATCTTAAAGTTTTGTCAGTATCCTTCAAGCAATGTCAGTGTCTTCAAGAATGTACATACTATAAGCACAGTACTATTATATTTACTAAATAATACAATACTATTATATGTACTTTAATATGTCACTATTATAATATGCATGTCATACATTTAACACGCTACTGCTGTAATACACTGCTAGTGCAATTAAACTAAGTGTCAAATTCTACAACTACTTGATATATAATAGATAACATACTAGCACTATAAAGCTATAATATACAACTACATCTATTGTAACCTACTACATATACATTTAATATATATATATATATTTGTACAAATATAAAATATATATATATAGATATTATATATATATATATATATATATATATATATACACTGTATGTGTGTGAAATATAAATTGCACATTATATAATGATGAAATACATATTATGACTAAGCTTTACCTATATCCTTCCTATTCATCCACATTTTCTCCCCATCCTCAGTTGAATCTGATGGGCATATGACGGTATCCAACTGCATTAGCTATATAGCTATATGTAACTATAGGTAATTGCACTAGTGTATTACAACAGATACAGGATTAGGATAGAATAGTTGTAGAATTTGTTCTAAAATGTATTATGTTATTATATAATGTATAATCCAATATTTTACATTTGTTAGACATTTATACTGTATAGTACAGTATATAATAATTCTATATATTATACTTTCTATTGTTGTGAAAATTCTTTAAAAAGCTTTAAGTCTCCCACGATCAATAAATGCCAGTGGAACCACCGGGTTCTTGTGAACTGTTTATTCACAATATATCATTTACAACACATCAACATTACGAAGCTATAATATTCAATTATATCTACAGTAATTTTCTATCTATCTATCTCATATCTATCTATCAATCTATCTATCTGTCTATCTATCTATCATATTCATATCTATCACATATATCTATCTATCTAATCTATCTATCTTCAATCTAATCTCATATCTATCTATCTATCTATCTCATATCTATCTATTCTCATATCTATCTATCTCTATCTATCTATATCTATCTAATCTCTTTAATCTATCTATCTATCTATCTATCTATCTATCTCATATCTATCTATCTCTTCCCCCTCTATATATGTATATTACTTTATACAACCTTTCTATGCTAATTCTATAAAACAAAAAAATAAATTGGTGAGAAAAGTACTACTGCAATATATTAGTGAGATATCTGATCATACTTTTTCTATAGTATCCGTATACTATGGTATTGTAATATAATTTTGTACTAGCATACTACACTAATACAGTAGTAGACTTTTGCTGACAGCAAGTGTACTATTGAAGTATGGGATACACCATTCATGTGTTCTTACTGTACCATAGTAGGGCAGCGAATTGTCATGCAAATCCTAAAAGAAGCTTTCCCCTCTAGAAAGTGGGGGAGGAGAAAGTAATAATAGGAGTCAGTGTTTGTGTCTCATTTGTGTAATGATGGCAGGCTAATGACCTGCACATAGTTCATATCGATCTAGTCTGTGCATGTTTGTGTTTTGAGGTTAATAAAAGCGAACACAAAGTAAATACTGTGTTGATTTTGTCTAACACATGGTTGTGCGGCAACATAACAGCTTGCCATCAATGCTTTGTTTCCCCCAGACTTCACAAAGAGGGCAATCTTCCTGCAGACACCCAAGCTGCAGCCAGGGAGGCATCAGTCACTTCCATCACACATGCAGCCAATGGGAGATTAGCTCTCAACCCTGCTGAAGCCTCATGCTCCTCATACAAAAGCCCTCGAGTGCAGAGAAAGGGTTAATGCCAAAACAAACTGCAGGTTCCATTCAGATGATGTAGTGGGAGCAATTCTTGAAGGAGATTGACTAAAAGCAGTAGGAAAGCAATCACCTCAGGGTTTTGGTGGTCTGCCAGCCAGGGACAACCCAAAGAAAATTCCCATCCGTAACAGACAGCCTCATGTAAGTAACAGTACCAAAAACACAATGTATGATAGAACCCCAAATTTTTTATAGGTGTTGTAGGGATTGATATTGCCATTAAAAACTTTTAAGCTTCAAGAGGAACCAGGAACATAGGAGTAACTATAGAAGTAGCAGCTTTAGTTGCAGCTATCGGCCCAGAGCTTTAGGAAGACCCACTAACACTAAGGTGTAAGAATATTGTGGCACACACTAGGTGGCCAAAAATATTAAAAATATATATATATATAATTATATAACACTCACCGGCCACTTTTAATTTGGTACACCCTGCTAGTAACGGGTTTGGGCCCCCTTTTGCCTTCAGAAAAGCCTCAATTTTTGGCATAAAATTTCCCCAAGGTGTTTGGGAAAAAGTGCTCAATTGGTACCAAGGGGCCCAAAGAGGCCAAGAAAATATTCCCCACCCCATACACCACCCCACCGCCTGAACCGTTGATACAAGGCAGGATGGATCCATGCTTTCATTTTTTTGACGCCCAAAATTCTGACCCTACCATCCGAATGTCCAGCAGAAATCGAGACTCATCAGACCAGGGAAGTTTTTTTTAATTTCTACGTCCAAAAATTTTGATGAGCTTGGGGGAAAATTGGAGCCCCAGTTTCCTGTTTTAGCTGAAAGGAGGGCACCCGGTGTGGGTCTTTCTGCGCGTAGCCCATCGCCTCAAAGTTCCCGTACTGTGATTCAAAATTCTTCGCCTACCTTGGTTGTAACGGGGGGCTATTTGAGTCACTGTTCCTTTTATACTCGAAACCCGCTCCATTCTCCTTTGACCCTGGCATCAACAAGGGATTTCCGCCCAAAGGGCTGCCGCCACGGATGCTTTTTCTTTTTTGGACCATTCTCTGTAAACCCAGAGATGGTTTGGTGAAAATCCCAGGAGATTCAGCAGTTTCTGAAATATCACCAGCCCTTCTGGCACACAACAACCATGCCACGTTTCCAAAGGCACTCAAATCATACCTATTCTTCCCATACTTGATTCGGTTTTGATGCAGAGATTGTCTGACCATTACATGCCTAAATGCTCTGAGTTAACGCATGTGCATTGGCTGATTAATATAAGTGTTAACGGGCAGTTGGACAGGTGAACCTAATAAAGTGCCGTAGTGATAATATGTGGATAAATAATATATATATATATATATATATATATATATAAATATTATATATAATATAATAGATATAATTATGTGTTTTGTAGTATATATATATTATATATATATATATATATATATATATATATATATATATAGATATATAGCTATATATACACACACAATAAAATGATATCAAGGTCAGGCAGCTTTAGCAAGGCAGTGATAATTATAGCTGTAAGTATAGTGATATATAAATGTATGTATATATATATTGTCTTTCAGTATACTGATTAAACTATATCCCTATAGTAACATATATACATTAATATCACTAATATCAACAGACATATATATCACTATAGTTTTAGCTTTAAAGAGGTTGTCTCGCTACAAGAATTGCTTTTTATGTTAAAGATCTTACAGAAACAAGTCAATTTTCAATATGTGTCCATTAGCAGTGTCCTACCTATTCTGAGATATCCCCCTCTTGTATGTGCTGCATCAGCTCCTCAGGTCACTATAGATACAGACCTGTTTGATCTATCCTGATAGGCTGCCAGCACTGGTTGCTATAGTTACAGACCTAGCTTCTACTGCAGCCTAGTAAAAGCCAGTAAACACACCCCTGAATTCAAAATGAAACCAAGAAAACAGGACTGAGGTAAGATGAATCAATGTAGTGAGACAACCCCTTTAATATTGCTCTCTTGTTAATGCTGCCTGAACTTCCTGTGATTCGGTGGTGGGGCCCTGTCTTATTTTGCTATGAGGCCCTATGAATGCTAGTTGTGTTGCTGACCTGAAGATAACAATAAATCCACAGATGATTTTATATGTACAAAAATTTTATTCTGTCTTGATTTAGTAAACTGTTACTTGATTTTGTATCAGTGCCTGAAACATTACACGGTTAAGTTGCTTTATAACTCTCTTTTCTTGGAACTTAGATAAAATACCACATGAGGTGATTTATAGCTAATCCCTCTAGAGAGTATAAGATTTGACAGTTTTGAAATAATTCCAGTTCTTTCAAAGTTTAGATCTGAAATAAAAATGGCTAATGTCACTTTAAATAAACTCAAAAATGTTCATTCTGACACCTTGAAGGATTCTCTAAAGTATTGGTTTGTCATCATGTTTTGTACTAATGCAGATAGATATTACCAATAAAGTAAATTTGTTGCTGCAGAGACATTGGATGAAAAGCCAGTTTATCTATCAAGTTTAACTATTTTACAGTATTTTATTTTTAAGACATGGGCTACTTTCAGTTTTTGTGATATAAACCAGTATACACAGTCTGAAGATGTGTAACTCTGGTGTACGTCTAATTTAGATATACGAAAATTCATATAACAGAATTTCTACAAAACATTCTTATATTAGCTGACTAGTTTTACATAAAAATCTGTAGATTATACACTAAAACAAACTCTAGACTGCCATAGACAGGTGTAATACAATGGGCTGCAGAAGTATTCATAGCCCTCTTACTGTGTCTAATTTTGAACATTACATCTGCAATCTTAAAGGTATGTTCACACGGGCTAATTTCGGCACGCATTTTGCGGCGTATTTGCACTCTAAGGCCGTGTTCACACAGCTTATTTCCGACGGATTTGTGCGCTCACAAATCCGCCGTGAACAAAGGGCGGGGCGGGGCCGGAGCGCGGCGGGGGCGCCGCTCCCCGGCCCCATAGACAATGCATGTTATTTACGCGCCGTAAATAATGTGCATGTCACTTTCCCCCCCACGCGGCGGATTCGCCGAGCGGGGAGGAGCGACGGAATCCACTGTTCTCTATGAGAGCAGTGGATTACCGTAATTACTCCGACGTATTGGCGCCGTACTGCAGCGCAAATCCTGGCGCGCAGTACGGCGCCAATCCGCGGCAAAATAAGCCGTGTGAACGAGGCCTAATACAAACAAGATGCGCGCTGAAATTACGGTAATCTATAGTTCTCAAAGAGAAATCAAGGAACATACCAGCTAGCTCAGGGATAAAGTTGTGGTAAAATGTATTGCATAGGTTTTGAAAAAACAGCCCAAGCTCTGACAACTCAGGGAACTCTGTTCCATAATCCATAAATGCTAGGAGTATAGAACAACTGCTAACCTATCAAGACATAGCTGTCCTCCTTAACCTTACAGCTCAGACAAGGAGAGCACTAATTAGAAAAGCAACCAAGAGGTCACTGTAGAGCAGCTGCAGATGCACCTCCAGCTCCTCCGGACTACAAACTTACCTCTACCAGATACTGTATTTAGAAAGGCTCCATTAGGTAGAGCTGAGAACGTTCCTCTCATCTGGATACTATAATTACTATACAACTTTTGATGTCACATATATCATGCTGGAGAAATGTCTACTAAGTATGCACAATAAATTATCTTGAAAAAGCATCCAAATGGTGTCAGGGGCTCATCAATGCTTGAGATTTCTGTTGATTAGACCTCTGTCAGTCATAATGTGATGCATATCCTAGCTATATGCGATCAGTATATATATGGTGGGAAAGCCCCTCTTTCCGCCATCTGCTGCACCTGCATGGTGTTGTTGGGAAATACTTCTAAAGAAACTGAGCTCTCACCATTAGCAGGTGTCAGCTGTAATATACAGATGGCACTCTTCTGCAACATCCAGGATCGGAGATAATCGTGAAACCCTTAAATGTAGCAGACAGTAGTGAAAAGGCTTGGACTGGGCCACAGGGGAATAGGGAAAACCCTTGGTAGGCCCCTGAGTAAGGTAGACCTGGAGTTATTTTTTAACTGCATATACATCCTCGGGAGAGGCAGAAAAGCAGAGAAAGAGAGGCAAAAAGCAAGAGGCAGAGTATAGGAAGCAGGTACAGTCAATTACAGTAGCTGTAGGGTGGGCCCCTGAAATAAACTCCAACGGTGGGGCCAGTAACAGTTCAACTGGTGGGCCCCTAGATTCAACTCCACCTGTGGGCCCTAGGCACCCCAGTCCGACACTGGTAGTGAACATAGCATCTAAGTGCTTAGACAAAGGGAGGGGTCAACCTCTGTTACCTTATCGGGTCTCTCATCATGCGATACTTATAGGAGCTCTCCCAACTGGCTGTGTTCACAGAGCCCGCTCTTCCCAGTCAGCTTCAGGTTCACTCTTTCTGTGTAGGCTATGGGTGGGTCTACAATAGTGACTGTCATTTCAGTTCTGCTAGCTCCTATTCCTGCCTGTGCTTGTTATAGGAACATTGATGATGTAGGGGTTGTGAGAAGAAATGTCACTGTCCAAGCAGCAGAATGTCTGGCTATAAATGTGAGCTAGCAGAGCTTTATCTGTCATAAGAGGAAGCTGCCAAAATGAGCAGAGTAATTCTTCTAAGAATATCCATTAAGCTATACCCAATAGTCAAGGACCATGTTAGAAACCTGACTAAGTATATTCTGTAAGCACCTTGAAATAAGGTATAACACACCAATGTATTTTCCCTGTGGAATATAACTTGTTTTCCAGTGTAACCTCTTCAATGCCACATTTAATACACCATGAATTTAAACACTTAAGGCATGTCCCCACTGCACGGGTTTTCCGCCCGGCGGCCGCCCGAAGAACTTTCGCTTTGCACATTTTTTCCCGTCTTTTTGGGTTGTAAGGGAAAAAAAAACCCCAAACCCCCCCCTTTAAAAATTTTCCTTGGTGTTTAATTTAATTAAAGTTTTCGGGGAATTTTTTAAACCCTTTACATTTTAAAAATTTTGCTTTCTTTTTCGGGGTGCAGCACTTATTTAAAATTAGGAGCCATATGTGTTTTTTTTATGTAAGGAAGAGAGGAGCTGCAAGTGACACTACAGATTGCTACCATTACCTCTCCACTGGAACACCTTTCTTTGATCATACAGGAAATTTTCCTTATGTTATCACCTCTCACATCGGTCGAGGAGTACCGTATACAGGGCTGCCATCAGTCATCTATTAACCATTTCAGGGCCCAATACAGCCAAATCAAATAGGGCCCCCACCCATTATAAGTTCATATTTTTTAACATATCAGTGGGCCCCTTTTTGATTAGGGCCCCTGAAAGGATTACTGCTCGTACTGCCCTATTGGCACCCCTGACCATATATGTGCCCTCTTATTATCACATTTGGAGAACAGGGTTATTTTTTGTTCCATAAAGACTAATATCATGTGCAGGTACATATATAACTATTCTGCACCTCATCAGGACATTTGTTAGCTCCATTACTCAAATCAACTGCGTGTATAGTCTTGATTTATTTGATTTGCTATTATCATAAATAATTTATTGTCATATATAAGGTCTGATGATGTAGTATCTATAGGAAAATAAAACCACACAGCTACCAGACTGTAAGACACTACTCATAATCTTGGCAAATATTAATACCTAGCAAACAGACAGTTGTGGTTCTCATCAAACAAGTGACAATGATCTGCCCACTTGGGTAAGTTTTTAATCCTGGCCTCCTCTGCCCACCACATCCAAATTGGACGAGTTTGGGAGCCCACTTCATAGAGATGGCATTAGCTCTATAACAGTATCTACAAACACAATACCGATCAAACTTTATACATAGCAAAAAAAAGTAATAAATAGAAAAACAGCAAGATAAGCACAAAGGGACCTATCTTTTACATTAGTGGACGTTCACCATTTTTATCCCTTCCTTCCAACAGCTAGAACCTTTTACTTTTCCATGGACAGCCATATGAGGGCTTTTTATTCCGGAACAAGTAGTATTTTGGCACCATTTTTGGTATATCCAACTTTATGATCACATTTTATTAAATTTTTTTGAAACGATCACATTTTACTGCACTTCTACAGCCCCAGGACTTGTCCCCAGGCAAGAGTTATTGGTCGGTTTTTCAGACGGCTTTCGGTTTTACAAACTGTCTGGAAACTGACATGCAATGCTCCCGCATAGACATTAATAAAAAATCCGTGCAGCAGTCCCCACTGCACAGATTTTCCGCCGGTTTGTTTTTCTCACCGCCGGCGGTCCAAGAAACATTGAACATGTTCATTTTTCCGCCCAGTTTTTGGGCAGAACCTGAACATGTGGGTGCGAAGAGGGAGAGCTTGAATCCGCAAACTGCAGACAAAAGCCGTCCCCAACATGCCAAAAAAAGACAACATACTGGTCGGAAAATCCAACTGGTATTTGGTCTTTGCCATGTAAATGCACCCTAACACTCTGCCTTTGGCCAAGCAAGTTATACAGCAGGACCCTCTTCCCTAACAGCTTAAATGTTATGTCTGAATTACTTCCAAACTCTTGGAGGTAAAGAGATGAAAAGACATGAAGGAAAAAAAAATCTAGATTTTATACAAGCACCAAGTGTATTCCGCTCCTTGGCCTTCAATTGCTGTAACTTCTTCACAGTAAATAGTAGAAGGAAAAGGGGAAGGTAGAATTTTTGCCTGGCTATGCATGGACACCAGAAGAAATTGCATTCACCGGCTTGAGTGCTTCTCCAACAGCCTGCTAAGCTCCCTTATACAGTGCTGTTTTCGGGATCTGCTTAGGGCACAAGTGTCTCAGTCTTCCATCCCAGCTCACATAGAGGTAGAGGTAGAAGGGAATAGCTGCAGGATGCTGTTGCCTGAGTTCACCCATGCTTCCTCCAAGACTCTCAATGGATCGAGAAGATTTTAAGTCTCATCAGTTCTGGTAAAAATGTGAAGATATTTGCAAACAGTTAAACACATAAGTGGCATGTATAAACTATGCATATTCTGTTTTATTTTAGGTATTGTATGTCTCAGGTTCTGCTTAGGCCAGAAGTTTAGCCACAACGTGATTTTTAATGCATTTTTTTTACAAAATGTTACACTTTGAAGTAAATTGCATAAATATGCCTATGATTGTAAAAAGCTTGGAGGCATTTTCCCAGTGTTCCCAGTGACTACTTTTAATATATAGATATAAAATGTATTTGAGGGTATACAAGGATTTCCTATTTTAGGTTTTGTGTTTTTACAAAGTATGAAATTTGTCCTAGCAGTAAAAGGGTCAAGCATAAAGTACCAAGTTTTAGTCAGCAGACTTATTTTCTTAATTCACTCAGAAGTCTAGAGTTTTATATGGGTGCTCTGTTTGCTCTGTACACTTGTACACAAAATAAGTGATTCTTCTGAAAACCTCTTTGCGTGTGCAGTCCTCCTTATCTACGACCTATATGAACAGCCCTCTTGAAGTTTGCCCCTCTCTGCTATCTGATTTACCTTTTAAAACCTCCTCACCATCTCTGCTGCTATCTCTAAGGGTATGTGCAGACTGCATCTTGGATACGTTTTTGCAATATGTAAATTGTATTGCGTCAAATGCATCCAAAAACGTACCACGTAGTGTGGTACGTATTTGGATACATTTTCTGGACTGCAGAAACGTATCCCTACAGTTTCTATTGCTTTTTCAATACGTTAAATGAATCAAGAATTGACATGTCAATTCATTGAACGCATCCGTTTAACACAATGCAAAAGCATATATAAAACACGTATGGTCTGAACGACGATACATATTTTAACTTGAAATAGATGTAATCACACTTGAACATTGTTAAATATGTATTGGGGTCCGTTTTTCGGCACGTAAAATGCTCCCAAATACATATTTAATAAACGTTGTGTGATAACACCCTAACATTAAAAAAGTTGCCTAAGAAAACGAAAAAAATTAGTGTAAAGATTTCCATATCCTTTAAAAGAAGCAAAATGTTGAAATGGTTCTACAGGACTGTCATAGAGTCCTAACTCCGTTTTGTTCTTTATCTGAGAAGAAACTTGATCAACTCAAATAAAAAACCCAGACCAGCCCTGAGCTTGCTTACATCTATTACACAATTTTGCTTTAAAGTAACTGTGTTCTTTATTGCTTGCAGATCATTTTCCCTTGCAGGTGATGCAGTTTCAAGATTACATCACTAGAAGAGCAGCCAGAAGTATCTGGTGCCAGGATGACTAAAGACAGAAGAATGTTTTATCACAGCTCAGCCAATATGCAGTTTGTTTAAAGGAGGTTATAAGAGACAGCAGAAGAAGATTAGAGAAAGACTCTGAATGAGCCATCCAGAAAAACATGATTGATTAGGTATTTAAGGCGCTATCCATGCCACCTTTCACAATCACTTATTGTACAATGTTAACCATGTATTGTCAGAAATAATCATTCCCAAGCCCAAAGTTAAAAATAAGGCTAGGTCTACACAGCATATGACAAAATACTGTCAGAAATCCGATGGCATTTTGTCATTGCTGGACTGCATTTTGCACAAAAGCCGCGGTCAGTTTTCGAACTTGCTGTTGGTCCCGTACATCAATGTACAGGGCCGACGGCAAATCCAAGCGGAATATACAACATGTTGCATATTCCGGCAGATTTTTAACGTGACAGTAAAAAACCCTGCTACTACAACACAGGTTTTTCATTGCTGTCTATGCAGCACAGTGTACCACAGTTCACAATACTAAAACTGCCGAAAATCCGACGGAAAACCTGTGCTTTGTAGACACAGCCAAAAGGCCTGCTTTGTTTACCTGTTATGGAGCGTCCCCAAGGCGCAAGACAAATACCGGTCGGTTTTTGTGCCATAAACACGGCCGCCGGGGCAGGGCTTTTCTCCCGCGATTAGCGGAGAAAAGCCCTCCCCATTCACATTCAGTTGCTCATATTCCATCCGAAAACCGGACGGAAGAATGAACATGCACAATGTCTTTCGGGCGGCCGGCGGGCTGAAAAACCGCCGGGAGGAGAACCCGTGCAGTGAGGACTGCTGCATAGGTTTTCCATAGAGGCCCGTGTAAAAGTTTGTGGCCGGTTTTTCAGACAGTCTGCAAATCCGCAAACTGTCTGAAAAATCAGCCGCAAACCGGTGCCGTGTGGACATGCCCTCACAGTGACAATCTTGTTTATAGGCCTTCTCAGATCTGACTCCTTTAAGATAATTCAATACTAAATACTACCTTTGACAAGAGTGGTGCTGTTTTTAGAAAAATGTAATGGGGCTTCTTCTAAAGTTTAAAAATCATGTCTGGTCTACAGTTACAAGCAGTCCAGAAAATGTCTTGAAAAATCCAGAAAACCATTCATACTAGTGCTTTCCATAGCAGGTGCATTGGCGGGGGAGCCAATGTATCCTGAGTACCCTGATACAATAGAATGTGACCATTATCAGAGGAGAATGCTGTAATATGACTCTGATGGCACAGATTAAATGACCCTAAATTTATAAACCTGTCAGGGAAGACTGGAAAAAAATGTCTGTTCTCTATAATTAACATTTCAAAGCCAGTCATTTTCCTTTTAGTTAATTTTACAACAGGGCGTTTTCAGCTGGGAACACTGATTTCATACCGTACACTAAAAGCTGTATAAAAGGCTTGAAAGATTTTTCTGATATGCTTCAACTTGATATAATAACTAAGGTCATTGACATCTGGAGTATTTGTACTTTAATATAATTGATATATACACTGTAAGAATTTCTAAATGATCCATCAATATCTGGAGCACAGACCATAAACGTCACTGTAAAAGGTTACATACTGACAGGTCCCTCACGGACTGACCTTGAAGTTGTGTGCACCATACACAATAGTTAGCTGTTGGCCGAACAAGCATTTGGCTGACAGCCATCACTTTACCCCCCACCCCCCCACTCCCAACCCCACCTATATACATGCATGTTCAGCCGAGCATGCATGTCTTCTGCATGAGGAGACGATAAAAAAGCTGTGGCCAGACTCCTCTGCCTGCCACTTACACCCTTTAGAACATAAGGATCAGACACGTTGATATGTAACTGCCACATCCTTCTCTTCCTCAGCTCAGCATATGCCACCTAGGAAAGGTCAGGAGGCACCCATACAATTCATATGGTCGCTCCTACCATAACATTTCCAATTCACCAAATCTTCTAGCTGCCTATGTTTACAGTAGTAGATTCCACTACTATCGTCACTCTTGGACTGGTACATAGCGGAAACCCCCAGTGGGCCCCTGAGTATGGCAGACCCGGAGTTGTTTTTTAACTGCAAGTTTATCTTTGGGAGAGACAAAAAGGCAGAGGGAAAGAGGCAAGAAGCAAGAGGTAGAGCATAGGAGGCATGTAGAGTGATTACCAGTAGCTGTAGGGTGGGCCCTCAATATAATGTCTACCGGTGGGCCTCAGAATCAGCGCCACCAGTGGGCCCTAGGCACTCCAGTCCGACACTGACTATTGTAGATGTACTTATAGGGCAGCATGTATAAAATTTGGCGTTTACACGCCAAATTTTATACGCATAGTAATAGTCTAGAATGCGCCCGATTTATGAACCTGCTCTATAGCTCTAATCAGGTGCAATCTAGCGCTAGTACGACATTGCTGGTTCAGGTAAACCACTTTGAAAGTGGTTTACCTGTTCCAGCAGTAATGCACCCAGAAATGCTGTAGCGAAGCTATAAATCTATAGCTCCGTACCAGTCTAGTGCGCCCAGCCTCCCGCACGCCCCCCGAAATCAGGCGCATTACAAAGTGCTGCTGGCGATATGTAATGCGCCTGATAATGGTGTGCTGGACTTTTAAACATGTAGCAAACGGGACTGTGCCTGATATCGAGCTGAAAAGACGGCAGATATCTGGCACAGCCCCGTTCATACGTGCTGCCCATAATGACTGTGTGTGCTTTTTTATGTTCACAGCTTTATATAAAACAGGAAGGGTGGTCATCCAATCATTGAAAATTTCATGTTTGTTTTTTTTGTAACTTATATAGGTTTTCTCACTTTTAACATGTAGAGAAAGTTCCAAATACATTACAGCTTTGATTTTGCTTTGCTCTTAGAGTACACAAGTTTTTCTTGATTAAACACCACCTCTCCCCACCTTTCTCTTCTCTGTGTCTTATCTGATTGCTTCACAAGCTGCTGTTCGAACATGGTGAGTCACTTCCTGCAAAGTCTGATCTCTATGAGGTTCACAAGCTGCTGTTCGAACATGGTCAGTCACTCCCTGCAAAGTCTGATCTCTATGAGGTTTCTTTACATAAGTAAATGACAAACTGTCACTCTTTAGAGCTCGGTAGCATTGTGTATTAGTTTATAAATCTCCTGCAGTCATGTCAGTGTAACATGAATAGCTAGGAACAGCAGAGCTGATATGTCTATCACTGCTATAGAACCACCCACAGCCAAAAAAGGAAATCTGAGTCTAAAGCTGGCTTTGGCTCTGTGAAACTGCATGGTTTGAAACCCCTTTAATCTCATTAAAAATAATTTTGATTCTTACAGTTACAACCAAAAGAAACAATCATTTTAAAGAAATATCTACATTTACATGAAGATTGATTACTTTTACATGTGGTAAGCAAATAAACAATACAAAAAAATCAGTGCAAAGGTATCCAGAGTGACTGTTACAAAACGATATCTCCGATCATTACTAGAAGCTAGTGTGTGAGGCTGCTTCTCTAGACCATGGTGATCAGCTATGTCCAGAAAACATTTCCAAGAGAGATTTACCATTACATGATTACAATATAAAGATAAAAGGCAGCTCACCCACAAGTTCCAATAGGATGCACGGATAATATTGGGGCACTTATTACTGGTAAATGAAGAAAAAAGTACCTGCATCCCATAAAAGCAGAACTTCAGCAGTAATCCATAGAAACACAGAGTATAGTGTGCAATACAAGAAACCACTTACATGTTTTAGGCATTAATAACCCTTAATCATCACACTTTTTTCTACATGCGCCCAGTACGAATATATTATATATACAAATATATGTGCAAATATAATAATAATTAAAGTGGTCCATATTTTTCAGGCTTGATTTTGGGGGGAAAATGGGGGTGTGTCTTATAGACCGAATGTGCTGTCTCAGGAGAGCAGGAGGCTGGAGTGGGGCGATGATGCGGGAAGGTGGCAGCGGAGTTTAATGGGCTAATCCCCATCGCCGGCTTCCTGAAGCTTCGTTGCACTTCAGCCTCCTGCCGGCTCAAGATAGTACTGCCGCTAACAGCTGCCATAGGCATGGTGTATTAAGTAATGAATGAAAATCCTATACACAGCAATCCAATAGAACTTCTGTATATAGGACAAGGGATTGTGCCCCTTTGGGCGCGTTCTCACGGCACAGGACATGTACCGGCCGGTTTGCCGGCCGGTACATGTCCTGTTTTGTGGCCGTCCCCCACGGCCACGGGGACGGGGAGCGGCTTTTCTCCGCGATGAGCGGAGAAAAGCCCTTGCCCTTCACATTGGCTTGCACAGATTCCATCCAGAAACCGGGCGGCAAAACCGCCGGACAGAAAACCCGGGCAGTGGGGACTGCTGCATGGGTTTTCCATAGAGCACCATTGTGCTCAATTTCGGCCGGTTTTTCAGGCGGTCTGAAAAACCGCAAACCGGCTGAAAAACCGCCCAAAAACCCGTGCCGTGGAGACATGACCTTAGTGGTCAGCTACCCTAGGGGGACTTAGTATTGAAATAAAAATAAATAAATAAATAAAAGTTTAAGTCACCCCACATTGCCGTTTCACAAATAAAAAAATAATAAAGTTACACATAAATGGTATAGCCACATCCGTAAAAGTCCAATTAATTAAAATATATCATGATTTATCCCGTACACTGTATACCAAATGACAAAATTGCGATATTTTTTGGGGGGGTAATTTCATATCCCCCAAAAAACTGGAATAAAATGTGATGAAAAAGTTGCATGTATCCCAGAATGGTACCAATAAAAACTACACTTGTGCCTTCAATTTTTTTTCCTAATTTCCTCCTCTTCAACCTAGGTGCGTCTTATGGTCCAGTGCATCTTATAGTCCGAAAAATAAGGTATTTGGTTATGAAGCCCCAAAATGTCACCAACATAATGCAAAATAAAGATGAAAGACAATTAAGCAGATAACAAACACAAATAAAGCAAATTCTTACATGTAACATCAGAAAGAGCTACTGAAAGCTGGAAATCACTTTCTATGTTGAGGACAGAAGCTTCTTTGTGTTATGTAATTTATACACAATGTACCGGAAAATAAGAAAATGGGGCCCTCACCTGATGCCCAAAGGAGCCGCTCATCCTGACACGTAAAGAGCAGTGCAGAACATGTAGTAACACACTGTACTATAGAGTGGAGCTACTAGACCACCAATCACTACATGCAAGTCACTAATACAGATGTTTTACATGTAAAATGTTCATGATAATTGACTTTATCATCCAGTCAGTCACATGTGCAGTAGATCAGCAGTGCATGTGACATTGTATGGTGAGTGTGGATACAATGTCAAAGGAAAGACCATTGTATGTTGAACATATTAATGTAAGGGACCGGTCAGGGACACACGAGAAGACACAGACAGAGTGAGGCCCTGACGCTGGTCCCAACCCCTGTCCCTGCCTTTTGGGGGTACCAATCCTTAAAAGGTCGGCCCCAACCAGAAGACTGAAAACTATACTGAATACATGGGAACACAAGACACAAACAAACAAATACAAAACACAATAAGGAACGTAGAAAGAAAGGGTTGGCAAAGGGGAGCGCGAACCAAATGGGAGACGAGAGAAAAAGTAAGACGGCCGAGTCGGTAATTGGGAATGCAGAAACAAACAGGAAGAGAAAATAGTCAGAACCAAAGCAGAGTCAGGTGACAAAAACCAAAAAAGAGACAGGAAGCAAAAGGTATAGGAAAGACCCAAATAACGGGACAGGGGACGGGTAAGGGAATTTAAATGGGGAATGGTGAACACAGAACAGAGGTGATGGGGAAGGAACACCCAAAACCGGGGTAGGGAAAAAAAACTGTCAATAAAGGGAAAAACGTTAACTAAAAGAGTGCCGGGGGACGGCACGGGCTTGGCCAGGAATCAATTTTCCACACAGGGGAAAGGGAAGACTCAGTTCACACTGGAACTAAAAACAAAGTATTTTTGTTAAAAAAAACCCCGGTTTCGTCGCAACGGCCCGGGCCGGGACCAAACTCGAAGTGGTGGCTGTCCGGCATGATCTACAATTATATTCTGGGCTATTATAACTTGAGGGCTACTGTATTCAAATTAAAGTTATATAGGAAACCCGGTCTACCACAGTGGGGGATTTTCCTTCTAATTTATGGTACCTGTTTATGCCTCATTAAGGAAATGGACAGAATTTATCCTTGTGAAAAATTATTAAACACAAAATATTAGTGTATAACTGAAAACCCACTTAAAGCCAATATCAAATAGAGGCCCAAGTAACGAGCCTATTCAGATAATATGCTGGGTAAAAAGGTGTGTATACACCCAAGCGTTGACCTTATGGGGAAAAGTAAAGATGCCTTGAGCTTTATTCACATTACCCTGTGGATGCTGCTTCCTTGATTTATGTTTTTAGATATGTTTTGCACAGTGATTTTTCTTCATTCTTTCTTCTAAAACTGTCCAAGCTCTGTTCCATAGAGGCTGTGAGTAATCAGCTATTTTCAAGTCCAAGTCCAAATTCTCAACTGACTGAATTTGAGGTCTGGAATCAATGCAATTCTCATTAGAAAAGTGGATTTTCTAGACTGGAGTGCAAAGTCTAAGGGTATATTCCCACGGTGTAATTACGAGGCGTATTTAGGCGCGTAATTGCGCTGCAATATGCCGAAATGTGCCCCGCAATTACGGTAATTCATAGATCTCATAGAAAGCTGTGAATTATGTCCGTTTCACCCGGCGTACAATATGATTGTATTGTATGCCGCAGGAGAGAAGTGACATTTCACTTCTTTGTGGCGCTTACGTTACGCTAATAATGGAAGTGAATGGACAGCGTGTACTTCTAAAACACCCGCCATATTGCGGTGTGTAGAATGCACTCCGCAATACGCCCTGTGAACATACCCTAAGGAATCTAACTGTTCTTAAACTTTAACCCCTGCAACAAGGATGTGACTTTTCCAAGGTCAAATTCCAAGGTTACAGTCCCTAGAATAGGCACCAACTGGAGGCAGGTGCACTCTAGGTAAGAACGTGTAGCAAAGTTAGGAATATAGGCATGGCTTGTCAATGGAATATCAATTAGGATTCATCAAGCCAGGGGATGAGGCTAAATAGTAAACACAAATCTGAATATAACTACAAGACTAAGCAACAAAGAATGAGGAAGAAGTGTAATCCTGGAACAAGGTTTAAATTAAAGCAGGATTCAATAAAAGAGCAACAGACAGGCAGTATAGAACCTTAAAGGGGTTGTCTCACTACATTGATTCGTCTTACCTCAGTCCTGCTTTCTTGTTTTCATTTTGAAATCAGGGGCATGTTTATTGGCTTCTACTAGGCTGCAGTAGAAGCCAGGTCTGTAGCTATAGCAACCAGTGCTGGCAGCCTATCATGAGAGATTGAACAGGTCTGTAGCTATAGCGACCTGAGGAGCTGATGCAGCCCATACAATCCCATAAAAAGCAATCCTTGAAGTGAGACAACCCCTTTAATCTGCAGGCAAGAAGTTTAACCTGGAGTCTCCATGAACTAAGCCGCTAAGTCAATGTCATGTTAAACTGACATGGCAAGGAGGAGTAAATTCCCTGAGGGAACCAGGAAAGGTGAGTAAAAAAACAGCAACAAACAGCCAGGCATGGTAGAACCTTAATCTACTGGCAGAACCATCTTAACAGAATTATGGGCCCCTGAGCATAGCACTGCACCGGGACATGCCAAATACATGACATCAGACTTGGCCATGCCTCGAGCCTCCCTCAAGCACACCCATATTATCACGCCACTTATGTCTGGACACCAGCAGCCTACACGACTATTTGGCCGGGCAGGGAGCCTTTAGCTCCCTTCTCCACCATGGTTTTTAACTCTTTGCACATCCTAAAAACAAACAAACAGTTAAAAAAGCAAAGTCAACCAAGGGATCCTGGGTATGTTTCTTGTGTTCCTGGGACATACATAGACCACTTGGGGCCTCTATACTTGTGTGGCCCCTGGGCAACTGCCTAGTGCGCCCAATGGAAAAGATGGCCCTGTCTACTGGCAAGGAGTTGTGGCTGGACTCACTCGAAATAGGCTGCCAGTTCAACATCATGGTAATTTGACATGGCTACAAGGAGTAAGTTACCGGGAGGGGGGGAACTGAGTGAGGTGAATAATACATGGGTAATAACACAGAAACAGATAGCCAGACATAATAGAACCTTAATTTGCAGGCAAGTAGTTGAGGCTGGAGCCCCTCTTAAATAGGCCACCAACTTAACTTCATGGTAATCTGACATGTCTTAAAGATGTGTTCTTCCTGCAGGAACTGAGCGAGGTAATAGTAAAACAATAACAATTAAATCAGCTGGAGGTAAATATTTTATAGGGGCTATTATTTGGGGAGCAAAGTCATATGAGACAACTCATCAACGACTTTTAGGGCCACATGTATGAAAACTGTCTAGGTTTAAAACTCCCTGTGTTGCCCATAGCAGCCAATCAGAGTGCGCCCCTTGAATTTCATGTAGTGCTCTGGAAAAATGAGAGGGGGCGCTCTGATTGGTTGCTATGGGCGACAAAGTGAGTTTTAGCACTTTGACAGTTTTCATACATGCGGCCCCTAATGTTTAGGGTAAAGCTGCAAAGATACCAAAGAAACCGAACCAGGCACCTCTGGCATAGGCAGCACAGAAAATCACTGCAAACCTCTTCAGATATGACTGACTCCTGATGTAGTCAGCAACAACCGTTTATTCTGCACAAATGAATCACTTCATTTACAATCTGCATTGTATTAGACTGACATAGGAAATATTCCCTAATTAGATTTCACAGCTACTGTCCTGAGAACAAATGAGAACCATGATTAATGGCAGATTCTTTGTAAACTCAATTTGCTTTGAGGGAAAGAGAAGAGGGACGGTACCTTTTTACCCTACCAAGTGTTCAAATATTGTAGATGAGTCTGCAGGGAACTTGACGTTTCTTAATGTAAACTATATCTGTAGAAACAGATATGACACATAAAACATGCCCTGCCTATAAAGTTTTCTTACAATGCTAATTGCATTTAGAAAGTTGGCTCTCATCTGGGCTCGTAGATTATTTCATTTTAAAGAATTAATAACATTGCATTATAATAACAAGATTAAGGTCTTGATTAAATATGAGCATTTTAGTCTTGTTTCTGGCCTTTATCAAGCAGATTTAATCTGACAAGCTCTACATTGGTAATACTTAACCCATGCTAACCATGCCCCTAGAAAATAAATGTACTTGTTCAATAGGATTAAGCCAAAGGGCAGTTTCACATATTTTTGGATAAATATCCCATTTTCTGTAGAGTTCTCCTGGCATTTTTCCCAGTGTTTTTATATTTTAAAAATACCAGATGCTTGCAGAAAGCCAGTAGTGAAATAAAAAAAACACAGCAACCTATGTTTTTTGGTTTCTGTCAGTTCTCTTTACTTTTGATGTATTTTTTCGCCTTTTTTCAAAACACAACATTCTATACATAAGTATAGGATTTTCATGGTGCATAGTGTCTAGACTTTCCTATAGGACATGACAAATTCTGAAAACACCTAAAAAGACTTTTAAAAAAATGCAAAAACATTCAAAACAAAAAAAGTTTAAAAAAAAGTCAAAGTTGTAAAAAAAATGTGTAAAGGAGGAATAAAAGTTTTTTCTATGCAAAAATACTTCTCTCTGCTGCTTACATCATAAAATAAATTAGATGGCTACCTATCTTTTGAATCCCTTTTGCTATTAAATCCTATTTCAGGTTATATCCCCAGTTCTGTGGGTCTCTAAGGTTACATTACTGATGTACTAACACATGACCAATAATGTCAATCACTGCCTGCAGTAGTGATGTTAGTATGTACCATCACCTCATGTTATCGCCATCATAGTTGCAGCTTTTATACAAAATAGAATCTTAAGGCACACAATAATATAGGGCTAAGCAGTTTGTGCTTCAAATACCGCCCATTAATACAGAACTGGCCACAAATTACTTCACATATCAACATACACCAAAAAGTAGAAAAAGGAGTTTTTAAGGCCGAAAAATCACAGACATTCATCCAGTTCAGTCTGTTGTGTTATAGTGTTGATCCAGAGGAAGGCAAAAACCCCCATGAGGTAGAAGCCAATTGTCCTCATTTTAGGGAAAAAAATTCCTTCCCGACTCCAATCTGGCAATCGGAAAAATCCCTGCATCAATGACCCCTCTCCAGAATCCTAGTCACTATAACTTGTTATATTATTACGCTCTAGAAATGCATCCAGACCCTTTTTGATCTCTGTTAGTATATTCACCAGGACAATTTCCTTTCCAGAGACTTCTACAGTCTCACTGCTCTTACAGCAAGAACCCTGTCTCAGCGCACGTTTCTGCCGTAGAGGAGCCAAGCGCTGCAGGGGTTAATCCCTCTAGTCGGTCGACACACCCAGGGAGAAGCCTGACTGCTGAACATAAGATTGACAGCTCGGATCCCAATCAGGTCAGAGGGTGTGTCGCACAGGACAATAGAGGAGTCCGGGGGGGCCGCACCAATCAGCTGCGGGGGCGGTATCCAGGCGCCTCATTTAAACTGGCTCAGTATAATCTGCCTTTGCCTGTGAAAGGTTATCCCTAGCGTTTCCCCAGTTTCTTTGTTGCTTGTTTACCCCTGTTCTCTTGACCTCGGCTTGCTCCTTGACTTCATTTCTGGCTTATGATTTTGTACTGTGTTACCTCCTGTGTTTGACCCGTGGCTTACTTACTGTTATTCTTCTGGTTCTCGATTTGTGGCTTTGGCGTACCCACACCAACCCGGACTGTCTGACTCTGCATTCCCCTAGGGCAGCAGGCCAAGTAGGTAGGGACAGTGGGCTGGGTGGCAGTCAGGGCCCACTGCACCTCCTCTGACGTGACAAATCCCTTTCTATGTTTATGAAGAAACATTATTTCCTCAAGACGTAGAGGATGCCCCCTTGTTCTCGATACAGTCCTGGGTATAGATAAATACCGACCCAGACTGTCTGACTCTGCATTCCCCTAGGGCAGCACGCCAAGTAGGTAGGGACAGTGGGCTGGGTGGCAGTCAGGGCCCACTGCACCTCCTCTGACGTGACAAATCCCTTTCTATGTTTATGTAGAAACTTTTGTTCCTCAAGACGTAGAGGATGCCCCCTTGTTCTCGATACAGTCCTGGGTATAGATAAATACCGACCCGGACTGTCTGACTCTGCATTCCCCTAGGGCAGTACGCCAAGTAGGTAGGGACAGTGGGCTGGGTGGCAGTCAGGGCCCACTGCACCTCCTCTGACGTGACAAATCCCTTTCTATGTTTATGTAGAAACTTTTGTTCCTCAAGACGTAGAGGATGCCCCCTTGTTCTAGATACAGTCCTGGGTATAAATAAATCTTGGGAAAAGATCTCTATATTGACCTTTAACACATTTAAACATATTTATGTCCCCCCGAAGCAGTCTTTTCTCTAAACTAAATAACCCTAATCTTGCTAATCTTTCTGTCTATTGTAGTCCACCCAGTCCTTTTATTATTTTTGTTATGCATTTTTCCTCCCCATGTGCATAACCTTGCATTTATCTGTATTAAACCTTATCTGTCACTTCTCTGCCCAGGCCTCCAACCTATCCCTTTGTAATAAAACATTATCCTCTATTGTGTTAATTACTGTACAGAGCTTAGTATTATCTGCAAAGATCAATAGTCAACTGTGTAATCCATGTGTAAGATCATTAATGAATATATTAAAGAGAATAGGGACCCCTGTGGGACCCCACTAGTAACAGGGATCCAGTTCGAGTATGTACCATTAACCACCACCAACTTGCCAACATTTTCCCTTAGTCCAACCATTCTCATTTTACTTACCAACCTTTTATGTGGTACAGTATTAAATATCCAATACCTCACCCCGATCCAGTCTAGAACTAACTTCCTCATAGAAGCTTATGATAGAAGTTTGACATTCAATTTAAATTTTTAAATAGTTTGAAATAAAGTTTTGTTATTTTTATTGGTACTGGCTTCAACTTCTTTTTCTGTTTTTCATAATATTGTTGTAGCTTTCTAAACAGAGGCTAATGAGCAATTACAGTGATAGCAATGGGGATTTAAAGGGAACCTGTCACCTAGGTTATGCCCTCCTTGCTGAGGCCAGCACAAGGTAGTGTCAGACCTGCTGTTCCCAGCACTGTGTCCCTTATTCTGTAAGATGCTGTAGTTTTAGAGCATTTACCCCTCCAATCTTATGAATGAGCAGGTGTTAGCTCCACCCACCAAAGGCTAGCTCCACCCACTGACAGTTATGCACATTTTTTCTACTACCCAAGTAATGGGTTTTTATCATTGAGGGGGCGGGGCAGCCCAGATGGGCGGAGTTTTAAAAAAATCTGACTCTTTGAATGACTCTTTTCTGTCTGAAAACTGCAGATTTAAGCATTAAATACTCAAAAACTCCAGCATCTTACAAAATAAGGGACACAGCGCTTTAAACAGCAGGTCTGTCACTACCTTGTTCTGTCCTTAGCAAGGGAGGCATAATCAATGTGACAGGTTCTCTTTAAATGGTAAGTAGGTGCCTACATGTTATTTTATGACATAATTAGGCTTAAGCATATATTGAAGGAGTATTCCCATCTTAAACATTTATGGCACATGCAAAGTATTTGTTATTAATAAATGATACATGCAGGTCCTACCTCTGGGACCCTCACCTCTTGGCAGAACATTGTTCCTGATTTACAACAGTCCCTCTACTATTAGAATTACATAGTTAGTAAGGCTGAAAAAAGAAAAATGTCCATCCAGTTCAATCTATAGTGCTAACATGTTGATCGAGGGGAAGACAAAACCCCCAGAGGCGAAGTCAATTGCCGATTTTTAGGGAAAATACTTTTTCCGACCCAATCGGCAATAGAATAAATCCCTGTTCAACTACCCAGAATCCTATCACTATAACTTTTTATTTTCCTCCTAAGAAATGCATCCAACCCTTTTTTGAACTCTTTGGGAATTCACCATGACAATTTTCCTCGGAAATCCCCTCTCTTACAGAAAGAACCCCTTCAGGGAAGGTGGCTGTGCTTTATTATGGACCTTAAATTTAAAGTCTATCCGATTTTACAAATCACTACACATATTCCCACATGTACTATAGTGATTGCAGTCCATATAAAGTGAAGAAGTGATACAGAAAACCCCTTGGGCTGCCGAAAATTTCCCAAAAATTTTATTGCTTTGCAAAAAATAAAATTTCGCCATCCAAAAAAAGGGCCCCTCCCCTGAAAAAAAACCAGCCAAAGGGCTAACCTTTTCGGGCGTAAAAAACCCGCCCTTAACAAACACCCAAATACATGAAAAAAACATCCTTTATAACAATTAATAAACAGATATGAAAAAAAACTTACCTGGTCCCACTCGCAACCCCACCCGAGCCCTTTCCGGAAAAACGCATAAAATCCGGAAAAACTCAGGGACATGCGCAAGATGAAACCATATTCCAAGGGGTAAGGGCAAAGGCGTCACAAAAAATTACGCATGCGCATGCGCACTGTCGCGAAAACGGCAAATCAAACGGGTTTAATGCTGGTTAGCGAACCTTTTAACCACCAGTAAAAAAGACAAGAAAGTACATTTATAATATCCGACCAGGGGGTGTCAGCACGGGAGAGGGGACAACAGGAAAAAATGTAAAAAGGGCTGGGACGGACAACAACTTTAAAAGGAACATAATTTTTCTCTCCATGATTTAAACCCCTTTTGGGCTGAGAGGTTTAATGTCAAGATCCAAATGCTTTTTTGGGTCGTGCAGTAATTTTTTTTCCATACTCCTCCTCTAAAGGGGTCTATCGTTTTTTAAATACCCATAATTTTAAAAGCTTGCAAATTTATTGTCAGAACATCTCTAAAGTGCTGTGATAAATTTGATCTATTTCTAATCGCTGTACTTGTTATGTCATTAAAAAGTTCTAAAAACTAATTTTAATTTACGGGGTGGTGCTTCCTACATAGTAAGATTGCATGCGGGCATATGGTTTAAAATAGATGAAAAAATGAAATTAAAAATTGATAAATTTTTTTATGGATATTTTTTTTTTTGTTTTACAATTAAAATTAAATCTTTTTTTTAAAGCAAAGTTGAAAATGTTCGAAAAAAACTGGCCCAAATTTTTTAAAGAAGCCCTTGTTATCCAGCCAGGCGTTTTGGCGGCCCCCTTATGCATGGGGGGGGGACAAAGATTCCCCAGTGTTTTGGGCCCCTGGTCACTACTCTGAAAACCCTTCCCATATAGACTGCAAAAGGGACTTGGTTTAAGACCACCAAATTTTTTTGGAAGATTCTTTTTTTTTCGGGGACTTGGGGGGGGAGCCAAACACAATTTAATTTGATTTTTTATTTAGTTTGGGTTTAGAGTTAAAAAAGGGGTCTCCCCTTTTCCCCGGTTTTTTTGTATTTTTTTGGTCGATTTTGGGGCCCTTTTTGGGGGGGTAACCCCTATGTTTCAATCTTGGCAGACCCTCTGTTCTTCAAATTTGTAATCTGATTCCGGCTACAATTGGGCCTGGCCTGGAAATTCACCTATGGGTACAGATAACCGAGTATTTTTATCAGGGAAGCTCCTGGTGTAGGGGGGTATTACCCGAGTGGTTTTTTCTGTATGTTTTACTTAAAATTTGGGGTCCAGGTAACCACTTGGGAGTGAGACCAAGAAATTAAACATCACATTTCTCTTTTTTTCCCCCCAGTGAATTTTAGTTTAAAAAGGATTATTGTTTAAAGTAATCCAGAAATTCTGGGGCACCGGGACATCTCCCCCCAAATAAGCAGGGGTCATCGATGTACCTCCCCGACCAAAAACATTTCAAAAGGGAAGGGTTTATTTTCAGTGAAAATATAGAACTTTCCCACCAGCAACGTCAGGTTAGCCAGTGAGGGGCGAAATTTCGCCCCCATTGACACCCCCTTCACCCCGCAAAAAGAAAACCGTATTGTCCTGAAAAAAAAGGGGGTCATGAGGAATCCACCACACCCCAATAAAAAAAAATCCAAAAAAACTTTTTGTGAAACTCTGTATTTTGTAAGTGGAAATCTAATCCCCTTAAAAGCAACTGAGTTGGGGGGATACTTTTAATATAAAAATTCTGCACACATGCTACCCCACATCAAAGTTATTCCCCATTAAGTTTTCCAATTGCTAGGACAATCTTTAAAAGTAATTTGTAAATGCCCCGGGATAACTGACCAGAGGTTGTAATAGGATTCTACCCATTGCCCCCAATTTCCAAGCAAGGATCCCATCCCGAAACAAATGGGCGCATGGAGGCTTGCTGTTTTGTCTTTAGTATTTTCGGCAAACCATAAATTAACCGCCCTTATGGCTCCCACTGAAATTAAAACTCTTTCTTTTGAGAAAATATTTTAAGGGGCCAAAGCCCCTTGTAAAAGGAGTCTTTTCGCTTTTAAAATTTTTTAGGGGATCTCTGGCCAATTTCGGGTATGTTGTTTTTGGGTCAGAAAGGGTTTTGGGAACATTGCTTTCAAATAATTGCTTTTTTTTCCATCACTACAATAGCCCCACCCTTTTGGCTGACATTTTGATAACAATTAGTTTTTTTTTTAGTGATTTTAGGGCAATACTTTGGTTTTTATTTAAATTTAGAAAATTTTAATTACCTTTTAGGGATACTAAAAAAAAAGCCCTAAACTCTTTCAATAGTTTGCGGGAAAAACAGTCCCAGAACCGGGGAGCCGTGACGAACGGGATAAAACTTCTATTAAGAAAAACAAAATTTCCTCCCTCTAAAATTTTTTGGGTTAAGGGGTCCCCCGAAAGACCTGAAATGCAATAATGACAAAAGAACATTTTGTCAATTTTTTGCTTTTAAAGGGATCTTTCGGAGGACCCTTTAAACCCAACATTGAGAGGAGAAATTTCGTTACTCAAAATAGAACGTTTTATCCTGTTCAGTCACACCCGGGTCAGGACAGTTTTCCCCCAAAAATTGAAAGAGACTTTGGGGTTTAAATTTTTGTATCCCATACAGGTAATAAAAACTAAAATTTTAAAATAAAAAAAAAAGTATTGCCCTAAATCAGCTAACCCAAAAAAAAAATCTGATTTTCAAAAATTTAACAAGGGGGGGACTATTGTAGTTATGGAAAAAAGCAATATCTTTAAGCAATGTCCCAACCTTGCCCCACACAAACACATACCAGAAATTGGCCCGAGATCCAAATAATAAAAAATAAAGCGAAATGAAAATCCTTAAACAAAGGGGTTTGGGCCACAAATATTTTCTCAAAAAAAAATAGAGTTTAAATTACAGGGAGCACCCAAAAAGCCGTAATTTAAGGTTTCCAAAATACATAAAGAAAATCAGCAAGCCTCCCATGCGCCCAATAGTTTTTGGGCATGGGGTCCTGCGGAAATTGGGGGAATGGGTAGACCCTATTACAACCTCTGGTACAGATTACTCCCGGACAAAATTTTAAAAAACTAAAGAAATCCCCAGCAATGAACAACATTACATGGGAGAATAACAGATGTGGGGACATGTGAAGCAGAATCACTAATACAATATCCACACCAGTTGCAATAAGGCATTAGATTTCCACTTAAAAAAAACACAGCAGTATTCACAAAGTTTTAGAGATTTTTTTATTGGTGTGGTGGAGTTCCCATGACCCACAATTTTTTTTGGCACAAATACGGGATATCTTTTTGCAGCTGAAGGGGGGTCAAAAGGGGGCGAAATATTTGCCCCACTGGCTAACCTGACAGTTGCATGGGGGAAAGTAAAACTATATTTTCACTGAAGTAACCCCTTTCCTTTATGCACTCTGGTAGGAGGTACATCGAACCTTCCTGCTTATTTGGGGGGGAGATTACCTGCCGTGCCAGAAAAATTCGGATTTCTTAAAAAAATAATCCTTTGAAACTAAAATTCACTGGGACAACAAGAAAGTGAGTTAAATTTTTTTTTACTCATCTAATGTATACCCCGGACACAAGATTAAAAGTAAAACAACAGAAAACCCACATCAGTAATACCAACCCCACCCCTACAGGGGGCCCCATGTAAAAATACCGGTTAACGTACCTAAAGGTGAATTACACAGAGCCAAGCGCAATTGTACCGGAACGATTAAAATTAGAAGAACAAAAGGGCTGCACAAGATTGAAACATAGGGGTTACCCCAAAAGGCCCAAATCGACGACGAACAAAATACAAAACCGGAAAAGGGGGGACCTCTTAATAACCTAAACCCAAACCTAATAAAACATCAAAATTTCTCTAGTAGTGGACTCCACACACCAAGTCCCTGAAAAAACAAAACGAACTTTTCCCAAAAAAATTTTTGGGGTCTTAAAAAAGATCCCATTCGCATCTATATGGAGAATTTTACAGAGTAGTGACCAGGAGACCCCAAAAAAACTGGGGGAACTATTGTCCCCCACCCATGCATCAAGTGACCACCAAAACGACCTGGCTGGGTAAAAAGGGGTTTTTTTAAATGTGGGCCAGATACTGCAGAACAGCAAAATTTTCTATTAAAACAAAGAGTTTAATAATAGTGATAATACAAAAAACTATACCATAAAAAAAATTTTTCAATTGCAATCTCATTTTGTCACTAAAATTTGCCATAGCACCGCATGCAATCTAACATGTAGGGAAACACCACCCTAAACTTAAAATTAGATTCTTAAACATCTTTAAGACCTAACAATACAGCGTTAAAAAAATCAAATTTTTCACAGCACTTTTTGAGATTTCATGACAATAATTCGCAAGCCTTTAAAATTATGGTATTGAAAAAATCGATAGACCCCTAGAGGAGGGGATATGGAAAAAATTTCTGCACGACAAAAAAAAAGCATTTTGGGCTTGACAATAAACACTCCCCACCCAAAGGTTTAAACATAGGAGAGAAATTATGTTCAATATTAATGTTTTTGTCCGTCCCAGCCTTGTTTCATTTGTATCCTTTTCCCTCCCCTCGTACGCGACACCACGGTCGGGTATTAAAATGTACTTTCTAAATAACCGGTGGTTTAAGGGTTTACACCACCAGCAAAACCATTTGATTCGCCGTCTTTCGCGCCCCCCATGCGCCCAGACGTAATGTTTGACGCCCTTTGCCCTTACCCATTGGAATTGTTTCACTACCGCGCATGCGGTGACGTTTTTCCCGGGTTATATGCCGATTTCCGGGAAACGGGCCGGGGGCTTGCGAGATGGGGCACAGTAAAATTTAATCACATCTGTTTTTTTAATTGTATATAAAGGATTTTTTAAAATGTATGTGTTTTTATGATTAAGGGCGTTTCTTACCCCGAACGCGTAGCCCTTTTGGGTGGTTTTTTTCAGGGGATGCCGTTGTTTGGAGTGCATGAAATTTTATTTTTTTTCAAAGCCAATAAAATTTGGGAAATTTTTAAAGGGGCAGCCCAAGTTTGCGTATCAACTTCTTCCTTTTTATGGGCTGTTCCAACGCCATCCCGGGGGATACAGACGGGAAGGGTCCCCTGGCAGACTTGTTTTGGGTGAGCTGGCATTTGCACTTTCTACTTGTTCTTTACTATAGTGATTGCACCAGTATTTTTTCACAGCATGTCACGGTCTGCTACAGGCATTTAATAATGGACACTTAGGGCGACATGTATGAACAGGGCTGCGCCAGAATTCTGGTGTCTTTTCAGCCCGACATCTAACGCAGACCCGTTCGCAATAGTTTAAAAAACCCGCAAACCCCGACGGGCGAATTCAATGCCCGTGGCACTTGTAAAGCACCTGATTTTGGGGGAATTCAGGGCAGGGCGCTCAGAACATACAAGATAGTTTTGTAGCATCCCCTTATTGCAACCAAGGGGAAAATGCTGGAACGGTAAGCACTTTCAAAGTGGTTTACCTGTGCCAGAATTGACATTTATGCGCTAGAATGCGCCTGATTTATGACCCGCAGTAGACCAGGTTTATAAATCAGGTGCATTTTATACTATTATTATTCGCATAAAAATTGGCATTTAAACACCAAAAATCATACATGTCGCCCCTTAAGAAACTTTTTGAGACCTCTCCAAAAGTGGTGGTGGTGGTGTTTACGGAAAAAAACTGTCTTAGATGGAAAGGGGCATGAACGTGTTGCAAAATGCTTTGCCAAAAACTGCACCAAGAATGTGTCACAATTCTAGTGTCGAAAGTGAGCCAACTAATAGTTAGCTAGACAAGTCTAAAGATGTGCCAAATTTATCGAACATCAGGAGCCACTGTGAGAACTCTAAGTTTTCACTGTTTAACTTTTAGACAGCAAAAGTAAATATGAGCCATAGAATACAACGAGCAAGGGGTATGTGGTGACATAGGCGGATTACCATAACGTGTACTTATCACATTAGCAGGGTCCTATGCTGTACCCACCTTTCGCGTTCCTGTTCCAACAAGTTGGTAAAGTCATCACTCTTATTCATGTAGTCCGTATGCTTCCGCTTTTCATTTTCCAGTTCATACACAGTCCTACGATGGCACTTCTCTGCCAACAGTAGCTGCTCTAACATGCGTCTGTAAGTTTCTTTCTGTTTTTCTTCGAGTCGGTCCAGCTGGGCATATATAATAAAATGTTCAGTGATTTCATTTGTTAAAAGAAGCCACATGCACATAGTAACATAACATAAAAAAAAACATTGATTATTTATATGGAAATACTCTGAGATTTTCAGCTATACATTTACACTATAAACTATGCACTCTATACCAAAATCAAGCCTTAACCAAGAAGGAACTAATTTGAGACCTATTTCACTAAGTAGCACCTGGATTGCCAATCTAAAGGCCAGGAAAAGTGACTTATGTCGCTCTCCAGCTACTATGAAGCTACAACACCCATCATGCCCAGACAGTGTAAGGGGGGAGACAACTTTGGTCCTTTATGTCTCTTTTTGATTCAGTGGTTGGGGATAGGTGAGGCAATTTCCCACTCCTGTCCTGGTGGTAAGAATGCTCAGGTACACAAAGACACAGCTGATCTCACAGGCTGGTGATCAGCTGTGCTCCTGCCCACCACAGCACAGATGGCCACTATTGGTAGCATGGGCCATCTTGATAAATTTATGACAATGACGCTTTTGATGTGGTGGGATGTATTAGGCAGAAACTGAAAGACAGTTCTGAAGTTGATATGTTGAATGCGGAAAAAAAGTGATTTTTTTTTTTCAAGAACCAAATTGTGACAGCTAGTTGACTGTTACAGTTTCTTCAAAACATTAGGTCTTGTGAGGTGTTCCCAGTATACAATGGTTTACACCTACCAGCCATGAACTGGTATCAGGGTCACAGTTACACCAACTGATGCACATGGTGAGCAAAACTTACTCCGTTTAGTCAGAACCCAAAAGAAGATGTGCTGTAGTCCAAATGGCTCATAAAAAATGCTCAAAGGTGTCAGAACACATAGTGCATTGCAGTCTGATGTCCAAAGGGCTAGGTAGTGGTCAGAAGTCTCATACTGACCCATGTGAACCTCTGAAATCACTTATGTTGAGCAGATGATCATAAGATCCAGACTATGAAGCAATGATAGAAGGTGGCCGGGTCTGATCAATCAGATTTTTTTATATTATGTTGAGGTCTGTTTATGTGTATGTCGTTTACATGGGACAGAGATAGCATCAGGATGCACTTTGGGAAAAAGGCAAGTTGGCAGAAACAATGTAATGGGAAACAATCTACTGGGAAAGCCTTGACACAAGTCAGCTACCTAAACATCGTTGTAGACCAAGTGCCCCCCTTCATGGCAATGGTATTTCCTTTGGCAGTGCCATTTTTCAGCAGGATAACTTCCTACCACAGTATAGGAATTGTTCAGGAATGGTTAAAGGAACATTTCCTCCAAATTTCCAAGATCTCAGTCCAACTGAGCATCTATTGAATGTGCTAGAAAAACAAGTCTGATCCATGGAGACCTCATCTCACCACTTACAGAACTTAAATGGGGTTGCTCGATTTAGAAAAAGCAAAAATATCCTATAAGGAAATTCAGATCCCCATTTCTGTAGGACTTGTTTTCTCTCTGTATTACATGGGCACTGTGCAGTGCTTAATTTTCCTTATGGTGACAGTACATGGAAATGCAACACCCACTGCCAGGTTCCTTTTAAAGGATACAACTGAACACTTTCAAACATCAATATTAGACAGGTAGTTAATGGACTGATAGGTGTGTGTCTATATACATATATATGGTATATATATTACATATACGGTGTGTGTGTGTATATACAGCTCTGGAAAATTTTCAGTTTCTCTGATTTTTCTCTTCAATGGTATGTATTTTTGAGAATAATGTACATTGTATTATATAAACTACTGACAACATGTCTCTGAAATTCAAAGCAAAAAAATTGTATTCATTTGCAGTAAATGAGAAATCTTCAAAATAATAAAAAAGAAGCAGTGCCAGACCTCAAATAATGCAAAGAAAACAAGTTCATGTTTAGACTAATGTTTTAAGTCAGGAAGAGTTTTCCTTTCAACTCCTTTGGCATGGTAAAAGTTATTTTTTTATTCAAATTCCTTTTGGCCTATTCATAGCACTTGTTTTGCCATCCAGCTTGTCCTATTGCAAGAGGATTGTGAAGCCCACAGCAGTGTTTTTTTATACTTTCTTTCATTAAATAAGATTTGGTTCAGGTGATCACCTAATCAGAAGCACATTAAGTAGAATGAGGTGTATTTTGGTTGGAATTCAACTGACACTGGAAAGGAATGGCTGTCAGACATGTAGAGATGCTGATTTTTAGAAAACTGTGCAGTGGTCTCTTAATTTTTTCCAGAGCTGTATATATATATATATATAATATATATATATATATCTATATATATATATATATATATATATAATATATTATATATATAATATATATACATATATATATATATACATATATATATATATATATATACATACATATATATACATATATATATACACACACTGCTATACATAATAATACAGTACCTATATAGGAAGTATATATAGTTCCTATATCTATATAACTATGTTCTATGTACAGTTTAGAATTGAGCATGCTGACTTTTTGAGAAGAGAGCAGGGTGACGTGATAGGATTAATGTGGTGAGGGTATTATTAATACTCTGACACTATTGAGTAGAGGCTTTGAAGATGCCATAAAGTACATGTAGTTTTTTAGTATAGCATATCAGCTTCTTAAAGGTAAATTGACCCTCAAAACCAGGTGGCTCTCTTTTCTTTCTCTCTTTATAAATACAAGCTAAATGCATAATTACTTTCATATTTACATTGTGCAACTAGGAAAAAAATATTATTTCAGAACATGTACAATAGATAATTTTAGGATAAATTATAACAATAATAATATTATTATATGTATATTAATTTGATTTTTTCTAAGCTTTAATACATTTAATACATATATACTACTCCCTTGATAGTATAAATTTAGTTTTATGTTACATTAAGAGAGACGGAAATACATAGATAGATGCACAGATAAAAAAAAAATCCAAATAATAATAAAAAGTCTATAGAAGTCTATAAAAATACAAATATATACAAATATATTTTCAGTTTGTTGTATAATACATGGAAGGCCACTCCAAATTAGAAACTGAAGCAAATAAATAATAACGGCCCCCATGAAGTAATACTGTACGTAAAAATTACTGTGAAATTAATAGTCAGTATAATTGCTGTACCTCTGCCATTGGCTTCTCATAAACATCTTCTCCTATTGACTTTTCCCTTGCAAGTATAGCATCTCTGTGCAATACCCTCAGTACATCCTCTGGAGCTGAAAACCCATAATGTGCTTCCAAAACTTCGGGTTTAGTTTTCTCTGTCTTTAGCATATGGATAACATCCTCCCTAGCCTGTGGGAATGATACATGATACGATTAGAGGAGCTCCAGATTATATAACACACGCTTACATCATTCCTGATATATTGACATTTGGTACAAGCACTAAAGCCATCAGCTAGTTCAACAAGAAATTCTTCACTAATACACCTCACCCCGCCAAAAAACAGACTGCTGCTGTCATATTGCATGACATGTTGCTAGGAAGCGACTCTGTGTTCTGTCCACATACAGCCTCTACATATAGACATCAATCAGTGCAGAAAACCAATCATTTCATTTATTTCTTCTAAATTGTTACTTTCAAGTAATTATCTTCTTAATATTACATTAAAGAGAATGTGTCATTAGAAAGTGACCCATTGTTTAATCCACTCATACTTGTACATCCTGGTGTCAGGTTGGGTGCTTAAAGCAGGTTCAGAAGCTTAGCAAACTCCATACAGCAGGTGTTGACTGTTACTATTATTATTACTATTCATTGTAAAGCAGCAATAATTTCAGGGGGTTAACTACAGCTGACAGCCACAGTCAGTGGCTAAGATTAGAGATAGCACTGATCCCAGACAATTAGCCACTTAGGTGTTGTGGTCAGAGGACTGTGGCATCTAAGCCATTAGAAAGGGGTCACCCTTCTGTTATTGAATTGGCCTCCTTCCACAACATGATCACGGGGTGCCAACCAGACATGGCAGCAGGGGACCTAATGAAGATCCCCAGGCCTGTCATATTGTTGCATATGTTACCCTGTTGCCTTTGGGAGGGTGTAATAGTCATTGTACATTATGCTGAGATACATTGGTAATGCAGTGTATTGTAGAAATGATCGCGCCCTCTAATGGTCAAGAAAACTAGCGGGACTAAAGAATTGACCCCTTACCGCCACATGGGCATAGTAATATGGATATTAATTTTTTTCCCTCCCCGCCTTCCAAAAGCAATATTTTTTATTATATTTCCATCTACATAGACTACATGCACTATTATAGTTAGGGATAATTGTCTTTTGATTGAAATTTAAGGGTATGTTCATACGGCGTGTATGCTCCGTGTGAACAAACACTTTTGGATGTGTGTTTGGGACCCAAATATGCATCTAACAATGAGCAGTGTGATTTTACACTGCTCAAAATGTAAAACACGTATCGGCGTTCACATGAGTGATCTCCGATGCGTGTTTACATTGCGTCTTTCGGATCCGTTCCAAGAACTGACATGTCAATTCTTGGAGCGAAAGATGCATCAGAAGCTCTATAGTAAAGTATAGGGTGCAATCCTGCTGCAACCAACATGGACCCGAAATCGTATCCAAAAACGCCATGTGAACAGACCCTAAGGATGAACTTAAAATTTCTGGAATTTTTCGTAAATGAACTAAATGAGACCATCTTTTAACTTTAGAAAGCACATGTCCAACTGTTCAATGTTTCAGTACTTTATGCACAACTTGCTGATCTATAACATAGAGCTTAATGGCAAAATTCACAACAGGTGTTTGATCCCTGAATCACCCAATAAATTAAGGTGATCAATTTGAATTGGGATTTAAACAGTCCTCCTCATCATGTTGTTCACATTTTGACATCATGAGACCAAGACAACACCTTACAATTGATCAACAGTATCTCACCATCATGAGGCTTCAAGCAGGATGCTCTCAGACGGAAGTGGCCACTGAGCTTAGAGTGTCACAGAGTGTCATCAGCAGGTTGTATCAGAGATACAGAGAGACTGGAAGAGTCACAGAAAGGCAAAGAAGTGGACGTCCTTTGGCTACATCACACACTGATAACCGCTTCATTGTAAACAACGCCCTGTGGAACCGGATGATGAATGCCACACAACTCCAGGCCCATTTAAGGAAGGTGAGAGGCAACCAAGTGATATGAGACTTGGTTGCCTCTCACCTCCCTTAAATGTGCCTGGAGTTGTGTGGAGTTCGTCATCAGGTTACGCCCGAACTGATGCAGGTCTGATGTGACACTTGGTTGCCTCTCACCTCCCTTAAACGTGCCTGGAGTGGTGTGGCAGTCATCATCCGGTTTACATCAGCATGGTCTGTGTACTAGATGACCGGCAAGGGTACCTGACCACATCACCAGGCACAGGCATCATGGCCTTGAATGAGCCAGGGAGCATCTACTCTGGGTGAGAGACCAATGGTCCTCAGTGCTGTTCAGTGATGAAAGTCGAAAGTCACTCTGAAAATAAATGCCAACTCCATACAGCAGGTGATGACTGTTACTATTATAACTATTTATTTTAAAGTGCCAATAATTTCAGGGCGCTGTACATTTAAGGGGGTTTAACTACAGCTGACAGCCACAGTCAGTGGCTAAGATTAGAGATAGCTCTGATCACAGACAATTAGCCACTTACGTGTTGTGGTCAAAGGACTGTGGTATCTATCAATGATGCTAGAGACGTCAAAGAGAGTGCTATGAATCAGCCAATGTTGTCACCAGACGAGCCTATGGTGGTGGTGGTGTAACAGTGTGGGCAGGTGTGTCTAGTCAATACAGAACTGCACTTTGTTAATGGTACAGTGACAAGCCTCTAGTACTTGAATAACATCATTAATCCAGTCATTGTGCTTCTACATAAACAATAGAGGGCTAATTTCAGCTTCATGGACAACAATGCTCAAGGTTATTGAGGTCACATCATTAGATAAGGCCTGTTGGAGATTGCGGTACCTCAAATGGAGTGGCCTGCACTTTCTCCAGACCTGAACCCTCTAGAAAATCAGTGAGATCAACTGAGTCGCCATGTAGAATCTCAGAACTCTGTACCCCTGAACGTCCATGACCTGATGAGTGCTCTTCAAGAAGAGTGGGAAGCCATGCCTCAGCAGTCAGTAACTCGACTAGTGAAGAACATGAGATGTCATTGTCAAGCTGTAATTGATGCTCAAGGCCACATGACACGTTATTGATGTTGTAAACCCATCACTGTTGTTGGCTTTTGTTTCATTAAATTGTTTAAGAAGAGAAAATCAACATTGCATGCTATGACTTAAATGGCCGACTTTGAGGATAAAATATCCCTGCAACATGAAGTTTTTACATTTTCCATAAATTTTATCCGAAAGCCAATTATTCCTAATTTTTTGTGAGTAGTGTATTATACAACAAAAGGTGCCATTAACGATTTCCTGACCAGGATGTTTACCCCCATTCCTGACCAAGCACATTTTCCTTTTCCTTAGTACACATCAGCATGTCAGTTTGAATGTTATAATGCTTTCTAACACGAATACAATTTTTTCAGCTTTTTACTGTGATATGTTTTATTTTTATGTAATTTTTACATATGAGGTAAATAGTAATTTTAATGTGTTTTTTAACTGGCAAAGCTACCACTACATGAGGTTTTATAATTGGGTCACTTTCCCATCAGACATTTATATAGGTGATGTAAAGTTTTAGGGTAATGGCATAATCAGTTAGCAATAATGTATTGCACTCTGTGCTATATATGATGCATATATAATAGCAACCAACAAGCAGTACTCTAGATTATTTATTATATGCTGTCTTGTATTTTAGTTTCTTACTTTGTCTTTTATAAGCAATAAATCTAAGGGTACAAAAGAAGTTTTAACATTGTAGATCTGATTTTGAAATGATAGTGCATGCTATTACACTTCTAAGAATGTCATATAATTATTATTAATTTAGTGATATTAATGTTAGTTTTTTTTATAATTATTATTAACATGCAGCATAGAAAATGTACCAGAGAAATGGCTTGTCCCCACGGCACATTTTATTGGTCAGTTTTTCAGATGGTTTGTGGTTTTACAAACCGTCTGAAAACCGACAAGCAACGCTCTCCCATAGACTTCAATAGAAAATCTGTGCAGCAGTCCCCACTGCACGGATTTTCCACCAGGCGGTTTTTACACTGCCAGCATTCCGAAAAAACCTAGAACATGTTCATTCTTCCGCCCCGGTTTTCAGGCAGAACATGAATATGTGTGTGCGAAGAGGGATGTCTTGGATCTGCAAACCGTGGACAAAAGCCGTCCCCCTGCGTGACAAAAAAAGACCAAATACCGGTCGGGAACTCGCACCCAAAATGTAATTGAGGGTCCACCCAACTATAGAGAAAATCTGCATGTCCACTATTAACGATATTTTAAGAACTGCAATTACCATCTTACACGAGGAACACATTATCTGTTCCCGTGTGAGAGCCTGGTGTTCTGGGGGACAAGTCTAACACTATTTACTTGATTTATTTTTCACAAATATGACGCAGTCACAAGTCATATTATTGTGGCCACCAACTAATATTTAGAGTAACTGCTGGATAGCAATAGGACAAGCTGAGAGTGTGGAACAAAAAAAAATGAAAGCTGCTGGAGGATTAATGGGGGAGGAATCATATAGCAGACACGAGTGAGGTGAACCCACACATGCTCAATTGGGTTCAATCTGGGGAGTTAGGGGTCCATGGTATACTTGTAAGCAGGTGTGTAGCTAAAGACTCATAGGCCCTAGTGCAAAACTTCAGCTTGGGTCCCATTACCCCCAGACAACGGCTGTGGACCACTACTTTTTATCAACAGCTTCCCTACCTGGCATGATGGATGTGTGAATTGGAGTGTGCTTCGGAACATGAGTTTCACTTAAAGGGATCGTCTAATAGAAGAAAATTCATTTGAAATAATCATTTGAAATGGGACCAGGCGGTGGAAAAAAAGAAACTCAGGTTATACACGCAAAGCGTCTGTTCCCTCTTGCCCTCCCTCCTCTCCCCAAAAAAAGAAAATATTTTTTTTTTAATAGGGTGAACAGGAAAACAAGTGCAATTGTGTCTTTGTTTTTTTGTGTTTAGTTTTTGTTGGAGTTTACACTAAACAATTTAATAGACATTATCTGTATTAAGCTGGTCAGTAAGTATACAAGGACCACATTATCCCCACATCTCACCACTATATAGTGACTAATACCACCATACTGTTACCGACCAAATCAATATATCAAGACCAAGATCAATAATATTCATAAAAATATTCAAGGACCAAATGATACCGCCACATTATGACCACATATCACCACCATAAAGAGACTAAATAAAACCATTGTACTGTTAGTGAATATAAACCATTACATTAAGACCAATATTATCACCGTACAGTGACCATGTAGTGGTAGAGACCAGTTACCAGGTACACAGGCTCTGCAGCCGTATAAGTTGTGACAGCGGTCATCAGTGGGTGGCCCCATATAGAGTACCCTGTCCTTAAATGGCCCTATAGTAGCCCTAAGGGTAGAGAAAAAGCCCCACAGTGTGACAGCATATATGTCCTTACAATGCTAAATCTCCCAGGAGTATCAACGTTTGTACCCACAACGCTATAAACTCCCAGTTGATCCTGCTGGGAGATTGTAACATTGTAAGGACATATATGCTGTGACACTGTGGGGCCTTTTCTCAACCCTTTGGGCTACTATAAGGCCATCTAGGGCCAGCGTACTCTATACGGGGCCGCTCTTTTCAGGGCGATGACTCCATCCCTTTGGATGTAGGAACATACTAGTTACTGAGATAGGGATAGATGGTGACAGTATTTGCACCCTTCCCACCTAGCCTGGGCATGGACCATACAAGACATCTGAACTTAAGAGAAATGGAGTGTCACATTCCCTTCAAGGAGACTGCATATATGTACCTTGTATCAACAATTTATTGGTGTCAGAGTTGTTCCACATCTGTGTGAAATATATGTTGCTCAATTGATAATTTAACTGTGATATTATAAGTAATTTTTTAGCCACTAATGTAATTTTGATTTTTTTTAAGTTGAGTAGCCCAAAATTGTTAGCATATGCTTGTGGCACAAAGGTACATCAGAAGGCAGTGACTAGTCACTATTACTTCAATTTCCACTCATTACTAATAATTTCTAGCTTTTTATTGATCTTTTAATCTATTTTCTCACTGCCTTTTGCAGTGTCCATCAGTGCTTTAATTACAATGAATACCTATGACCATTGCCACTCATTGGCATTAATCATACTTAGGTTCCCATGGCAAATGTAAATTTTGCTTGTGCCCTTCAGCCTCTAAATCTGTGTACTCTCAAGCAAATGCTCCATTCCGCAAACCTGACAGATATTGCTCAAATGGAGTCAAAAATAGGGATCTATAGATACGTTTACTGGATCTTTCCCAGCACACATGCTAAAAAAACTGCAGTGTGGAAAGTTCACACCTCATTATCCCTACATCGTAGATATTCTTCAGGATACTGTGAAAAGTGGTACCCCGATAGAATCTTCAGCATAGTAGTGGCCAGGCCATAAACATCAATAGAACAAATGTAGTCCTATTTGTACTACGTTTGCTCTATTTCCCGGCAGTATACACCTTTCATGTGGGAAAAACAAAGGCGGTTTTTCCCCCCAATGTTTTTCTGTCCTGCACAGAAAGCGTGTACAAATAGAGCAAACAAAGTCCAAATAAGACTACGTTTGTTCTATTTATGTCTATGTCCCGTACTATGCTGCAGTTTCTAATGGAGACCTTTTTTCATGGTATCCCAAAGGATGCTCGACATAAGGAATAACAAGGTGTGAACCCAGCCTAACACAAAAGTTCACATCAGTACACATAGAGATTTTACACTCTGATGGATCTAAGTTGACATGTACATTTTGTTTATCTTAAACATTCAAAGGACTAAGAACTCCCCATAGCAAACTTAACGCTAAATCAAATATTTACTAGACATCCGACTATTATTTCTGACCCGCAAATCTTTGTTCTGCTCTTCCTGCCAGGACTCTTCATCCATTATTCATGATTGTTAAGGAGAGCTGACCATGGGAGCTTTCAATGACATCATTAATTATCTGCAGTCTGGCGCTTGGCAAGAAACTTCCCATTACACGCTCTGCAGAAACTCCAACTTTCCCCAGCCAAATGAACGTTTGACTATATGTTTACATATCTGACAAGAAGTGGGATTTCATTTCGTTTAATTAATGTTGATTCCTCTCCACCTGAGCAAGAAACTTCTTGACTTGTGTTGGAATTTCCAAGTTCAATGGGTCAAAGTAAATTAATCCTTTGGGGAAATTTACTGCAGATGTTAACTTTAACAGAGACCATTTCTATAATTGCCTAGTGTGGGTAGGTAGGACATATTGTGATTTAACACAAATGAATTTGTTTTTCTGGAAGGATGCCATTTATATTGCATGCAAGCTTTCCATAGCCATGGATTCCAATATTTCTCCATCATAACCTGTATTTATCTACCATTTAATATACCTACTGCTACTTTCCTATTCCAGTTTCACATCCCAAAAAAATGAGTCAATGATAAGCCAAATGGGTGTTTTCTTTCTGCTACTCTACTTGGTCCTGACTTTTTAATTCAGTCTGAATGACAGTGAATCCTAGCCTAGCAAAGACATCACGAAACCCATTAACCCAAGTGTGAACTATGATATCTGTGCTATTTCTGCAATATGTGGCCACACTGCAGTTCTATTAAACTGGACATAGAGTACCAGAAGTTTCTATGGTGGTATTTTTTTTATTTCAGGAGAGCTGTGGGGCAGGGTATAATAAGCTTAAATAGTTATAAGCCACCTTCACAAAGCCTCTTTTTTAGGCATAAAAACCTTTTATTTCTATCACAAAAATAGTAAAATAATTTCATAGTAGTATAGCAAGGATATATATACTTGCTGCGGTCAATCTTAGGTCCTATTAGGATATGAACTACGAGCATTGACTGCAAGATTGACCGCAGCAAGTATATATATCCTCGCTATACTACTATGAAATTATTTTACTATTTTTGTGATAGAAATAAAAGGTTTTTATGCCTAAAAAAGAGGCTTTGTGAAGGTGGCTTATAACTATTTAAGATGATGATGAGATAGGTGTGGAGACCTATCTACGGAGCCAACCAAGGATATATATAGAAATACAGTGTATAATAAGGCCATCTCAAACCGGTCTGACACCAGACAGAAGTATGACGAGGGACACATTCAGAAGCAGAAAATATGTTCCAGCATTTACAGGGTGAGGTTGACATTTATGATATGATTTATGGATCATATTAAATAGCAGTACATACATAATACAAAGATACAATATGAACATAAAGCCTCAGAGTTGTATAGAGCTGTACACAGCACTCACCGAATTGTCTGGGGCTTTAGGGTATGTTCACACGGCGTTTTTTGATGTGTAAATTTACGCTTCAAAATCAGCTTCCAAATTAGCGTCATAAATCGTCTGATTAGAGACGTTTTTTAAAGCGTATTTTGAAAAATCCTATCCCCAATGTTGACCGTGGGGATTTTACAAGCGAAAAACGCCTCACGAATTGACATGTCACTTATTTTTATGGGTGTAATTGCATCCAAAAAACAGCTCACATTTACACTTGTGAAATACTCTTTGTGTGACCAACAAGGCATATTTTACAATATATTCAATGAGGAATGATTTGAAACCTGTCTGAGGATGATTTGGGGCCATTTTCCAGTGCATAAAATGCGCTAAAAACGGCCCAAAAAGCACAGTGTGAACATACCCTAAGGGGCCGTTTACACGGCAATGGACAAATACTGGTTGGAAAATCTCTAAAAAGCACGTAGTACGGTGCTGCAAGAACGTTGTATGTTGTGTGGCAGAGCGATCTCAGGCGGTCGCAGGGTTCTGCCACTAGGTAGCATACAGCAGGAGACCTGCTGCCGACGTGTCACCGAAAACCTGGTTTTGGTGGGGGAAGGCAACCATTTAGCGTCAGTAACCATAGGTTACTGACATTTGTAACTAGTATGGCTGCTATGCGTCTAGTAATGGGTTGCCTTTCGAGGGATGGTCACAGTGTTGGGTGGGAGGCCGTTCCCACGTTCCAGGACGAGGTTTTGGTAGGTCTCTGGAGACCTATTAAAGGCCCCCTACTACAGGTGATCAGGGGCCTGGTTTGCTGCCAGGAGCTGGAGCAGTAGAAGAGCTAAGGAGAGGGCTTTTACCCCCAGGCTTGAGGCAAGCAGGTGGCTGCCTTCAGGAAGCCGGACCCTGCAGTGGCTGGCAAAAGTGTTTGTGGCGCTGGCAGTAGGCCAAGTGCACAGTTAGTGAGGGACTCACTTTATGTTTAGTCAGTGGCTTGACGGCCTGAGGGTTTACTTTGCATGTTTTTCTGTACGTTGTTTTCCCATGCCTCAATAAAGCTGGCTGAGGCCAGTTGAAGACAGAAACCTTTATCAGTGTGCCATTCCATTTATCAAAGATGGCGATCCAAGAGCTAAGTACCCCCAGGACGGCCCAGGATGGCATCCAAGCAAGTGTGAGTCGTCACAGTTTATATTGTTATTACTTATTTAAAAAAAGGCCATTAGTTCCAGGGCACTGTACTTTTAAGAGAGGTTTGAATACATTACATAATATCAAAACAAGTATTTTGATTCCAATCAATAACCAACACACTGGTACAAAGTGAGTGAGGACCCTGCCCACAAGGGCTCAGGGTATATCCAGATAACAATTGAAATTTAGTTATCGGTCCCTGTCGTTGAAAGCCGCATCAGACAACACATTTTTCAACAAGTATTTCACATGTTTTGCACGTGGATTTAGGGTTAGTTCTTCCGGTGGATTTATAGTGAGAAACAAGTCCTATTCATCTCTATGGGGTTTCACGTTTTACTCGAGATTTTTATCCATCCACATTGACCTCAATAGTAAATTTTCCACGCGGAATACGACCAAAGAATGAATATGTTCTAAGTTTAAATGACAATGCGTATTTTCAAGTGAGGTAAACGAGTATAGTCTACTTCCGGTTTTAGACGAGTATTTGAAGTTGGAATCAGCGACTTTGAATCACACTCGTTGTGTGGACATAGCCTTACAAACTAAAAGGGAGGAAGAAGGAGTAGGTATGGGACAGAGATGTTTTTATGGTAGTGTTGTGGTCGAAGGGTTATTGTAGGTTATCTTGGAAAGATGGGTTTTCAGGTTACTTTTGAAGGTTTTGAAGCTGTATGAGAGTCTAATGTGTTGAGGCAGTGAGTTCCAGAGCATAGGGGATACCCAGGAGTAATCTTGGAGGCGGTTGGGTGAGGAGTTTACAAGAGAGCAGAGAAGAAGGTCCTGTGAGGAACAGAGATTGTGTGAATGGAGGTATCAGGAGAATAAGGTAGAGATGTATACAGGGGAGAGCATATGAAGAGCCTTTAGAACATGGTTTTTACTGAATTCGCTGGGCAATAGGTATCCAGTCCAAGGACTGTCAGAAGAGTATATAACCTGTATTCAAACAGCTTTTTTCTCTTTAACCACGCCTATATGAAACCTTGATAAAAATATTTTCTCTTTTCATATGTCTAGCACGTGTACACTACAGTACACATCAGATACAGAAATCATGATTGCTTCAATAAAGTAGAGAATATATTTTATTTAGAATATAATTGAAAATAACCAGTCCTAGTAGTTTCGGTATATTGTGGCTTGGAATCCAGGTGATCCAGTGGTTACATGAAACAGGCCCTCATGATCAGTATAAACCCTTGGGGCCACAAGTATGAAAACTGTCTAGGTTTAAAAATCATTTTGTTGCTCATAGCAACCAATCAGAGCGCCCCTCTTAATTTATATTGAGCTCTGATCGGTTGCTATGGGTGACAACGAGAGTTTTAGAACTAGACAGTTTTCATAGATGAGGACCTTAGTGTCCTTGCTTCCTCACCCTAGGTTCTGGTTTTTGATCATTTAATAGCCAAATTCCTAAGGTTCTGCACCATAATGCTAATGCCAAGCCTTTCATCAGCCTCTTACACAGACCAATAACTGACCAAACAAACCTTTATAGAAATATTTGCTCTGGGTCATTGCACAATCTGTTACACAAACTGATCACAACTTTTATGCACACTAAAAATCATTGTATGTGAATTATAATGAAAGTAAAAAGCCACACTAATAATCACAGGTTATAAATAATGATTGGTTTACTACCTGACAACTGGGCAATATAAAGACTCCATTTAAAGATCTGCAATTAACTGAACTAACAATTATCAGCCCATGAAAAAGGAGCCTTAGACTCTTGTTATTTGTCCCTACTATGTAGTGATCTAGTATTGTATCCATAACTCTAGATGGTTTGTCCTTGGTGTGTAGTGGTCTATTATTGTAGTCCTGACTCTGAATGGTTTGTCCATACCATATAGTGGTCTAGTAATGTAGCCCTGACTCTAGATGGGTTGTCCCTGGTGTGTAGTGTTCTAGTATTTTAGTCCTGACTCTAGATGGTTTGTCCATGTTGTGCAGTGATCTAGTATTGTGGCCCTGACTCTGGATGGTATGTCTCTACTATGTAGTGGTTTAGTATGGTAGTCCCTGGTGTGCAGTGGTCTGGTAATATTATGGATGCTTTGTCCCTGGTGTGTAATGGTCTAGTATTGTAGACCTGACTCTGGATGGGTTGTCTCTAGTGTGCAGTGTTCTAGTATTGTAGTCCTGACTCTGGATGGTTTGTCCCTGGTGTGCAATGGTCTGTTATTTATGCCCTGACTCTGGATGGGTTGTCTCTAGTGTGCAGTGTTCTAGTAGTGTAGATCTGACTCTGGATGGGTTGTCTCTAGTGTGCAGTGTTCTAGTATTGTAGATCTGACTCTGGATGGGTTGTCTCTAGTGTGCAGTGTTCTAGTATTGTAGACCTGACTCTGGATGGGTTGTCACTAGTGTGCAGTGTTCTAGGATTGTAGTCCAGACTCTGGATGGGTTGTCCCGGGTGTGCAAAGGTCTGTTAATATTATGGCCCTGACTCTGGATGGGTTGTCTCTAGTGTGCAGTGTTCTAGTATTGTAGACCTGACTCTGGATGGGTTGTCTCTAGTGTGCAGTGTTCTAGTATTGTAGACCAGACTCTGGATGGGTTGTCTCTAGTGTGCAGTGTTCTAGTATTGTAGACCTGACTCTGGATGGGTTGTTTCTAGTGTGCAGTGTTCTATTATTGTAGATCTGACTCTGGATGGGTTGTCCCAGGTGTAATGGTCTAGTATTATAGTCCTGACTCTGGATGGGTTGTCCCAGGTGTAATGGTCTAGTATTATAGTCCTGACTCTGGATGGTTTGTCCCTGGTGTGCAATGGTCTGTTAATATTATGGCCCTGACTCTGGATGGGTTGTCTCTAGTGTGCAGTGTTCTAGTATTGTAGATCTGACTCTGGATGGGTTGTCTCTAGTGTGCCAGTTGTTCTAGTATTGTAGACCTGACTCTGGACGGTTTGTCCCTGGTGTGCAATGGTCTGCTATTATTATGGCCCTGACTCTGGATGGGTTGTCTCTAGTGTGCTGTGTTCTAGTATTTTAGATCTGACTCTGGATGGGTTGTCTCTAGTGTGCAGTGTTCTAGTATTGTAGACCTGACTCTGGATGGGTTGTCTCTAGTGTGCAGTGTTCTAGTATTGTAGATCTGACTCTGGATGGGTTGTCCCAGGTGTGTAGTGGTCGAGTAATGAAGTCCTGACTCTAGATCGGTTGTCCCTGGTTTCTAATGGTCTAGTATTGTAGTCCTGACTCTGGATGGTTTGTCCCTGGTGTGCAATAGTCTGGTAATATTATGGCCCTGACTCTGGATGGTTTGTCCCTGGTTGCACAGTGGTCTACTATTGTAGTCCTGACTCTGGATTTTTTGTCCCTGGTGTGTAGTGGTCTAATGCTGTAACCCTGATTCTGAACGGTTTAGACTAAGATTACAACTGCATTAATATTTTCATTCTATGATGGGAAAAAAAATCCTAATAATGATTAGAATGCAATCTCGTATAATTTTGCTCTGGTGTACATCATTTCATGTGGCAAAATAATGCTATATGCGGCACTATTTTATCCAGCTTTTCAAATAGAATTCAACGGAGCCTATGACCCAGATGTGAACCTGGTCTTAGCAATCCAATCCCTTTTGCTTAGTGGGTCCAGATATCGATGACATATTATTGCACTAGTTCTCCAGTGGTTGTTTTGCCCGGTCCCTGCTATCTTGTGGTTTTGTGTTGATCTCTAGTTTCTAGTGGTCAGCTGCTTTGAAAGTATTAAAGAGATTAGTGATGGAATACGTGAGTAGAGTTGCTGTCTGTGATCATCATCCAGTGCTTGCAGCATCCTAGTATTTATAACATATAGCATGCAATGCTGTTGTTAGTCTCCAAATCCACAGCACTAGTTTATAAAACCTATTTTAGTCCTTCTTTACGTCAGTTTAAAACACGCACAGGAAATATAAAGGAGCCACCATGTAAGAAAATGAATTCATTTAAAGAATTTTCTAGGTAGGCCATACTCTATTATTACTATTATTGAACAAGATACAAGATATAGCATCATCCTTCTATCCATGTTTATTTTAAATATAAATGCTAGCTGCCCTCTAATCTAATAATATACATACAGAAACATTACACTGCCAGCACAGATGTGTATATCACCCGAGCATTGTTAGAACGCTCTGTTTCACACTCATTTACAGACAGTTATTTATTTCTACAGGGAAAGCCAATAATATGTCAATTATGTATTATGTGAGTAACAGGGGATCGGAGATACATCTGGGGCTCATCGGTGCGCAAATGTTGTGTTTAAAAAATGATTTCCCTTACGTTTTCTAAGTCTCAAACCAAAGGCAAGCTTTAGTTCGATAAAAACAGGACATTTTTATACAATGAGAATACAGACACTTTAATTAACGTGTCTACTGTTACCAGCTTTGCCTACTAAAGTTAATGTATCATGTTGTATATCATGGTAGCGTTCTGCATACACATTGAGTAATTGTAATACATGTATTTGTTGCCTTTATGGCAATGGCATCTTACCCCTCTAATCAGGTGTTAACTTGGCTTCCAAATTCCCCAGATCACAATCTAAATAATGTACTCAAAAAAATAATGGAGCTCCCTCAAAACTTAAATTACTTAAGAGGGTTTCCTCCCTACAATGATAAGCGTAAAGGTACATAAAGACTATTACCAAATACATTGCTAATTAGATTTTATCTTCTCTTTTATGCTTATGTATTTGGCTCTGAAATATGCCCCAAAATAAGCTTGGAGCAATAGTCTATGCAGCACTCATAGATTCCAACATATAATATACATCATCACTCACGCGATGCATATTTTACAAGCGTATTTTGGGACGATTTTCCTCACGTAAATTTAAGTGCCTTGTCAATTTTTGAGGAGTTTAAGTGAGTAAAACCCCATACAAACAATGGTGGAACATTTATTTGGCTTGTAAACACCTCAGAATACACTCCATACCTTGCAAAAAAAAAACACTTAAAAATACGCCTATAATCAGGCATATTTTGAAGTGTAAATTTACACTTCAAATTACGTCGTGTGACCATATCCTTGGAGTACACAAGTTTCTCTGGTTACAGACCACCTCTCTCTACTTTGTCTTTTATCTGATTGATCCAAGTTGCCATCAGTCAGTCAGTTCAACCATGGCTGGCGAGTCACTCCCTGCTGAATCTTATCTCTAGCAAAAGACTTTGTTTACCTAACTACTAACAAGCTTTCACCCTTTAGAGCTCTGCAGTTTTGTATAATACATTTTATATTTCTCCTACAGTCCTGTCACTGCAACAGGAATAGCCAGAAACAGCAGAGTTGCTATAGAACCACCCACAACCTGACCAGGAATTGTCTAAGGCGGGCTGTAGCTCTGTGAAACTGCATGGTGAAAAAACCCTTTAAAGCACAGCAGTCATCAGTGCAGCATCTTTTAATACAACATCTCATGTTTAAATGATCTGCTGCTGACATCTTGGTGTAAATACCACAGGACACCTTTAGAGGTCTTGTGGAGTCCATGCCTTGACAGTGCAGAGCTGTTTAAATGGCACAATGATAACCTAAACAATATTAGGCAAAGCCATTATCCTGCATCCTTATGGCTGGTGTTAAACTTCCCAGGAGACGTCATAGAATAAAATATCTAGAGACGTTCAACAATTTGTCCTGTGACCATGGCATCTAAATGATTAGAAAATGGGGCTCCGGTCCATTGCTGCCCTGATCGACCCCCGCAATGCAATCATACAGTGCTGATCGGTTGTCATAGCAGTTGGGATCTAATAAAGGCCTCCATGGCTGAAATCTTACCACTAGTATTATACCCTGCCATGAGCAGGATGTAATAATACAGCCATATTAGAATGTTATACCCTAGATAGACTAAAAAGTGCAAGTATATAAAAAAAAGTTGTAAAAATATTTAAAAAAAAATCTTAAAAGTTCAAAACATTGTCCACTGACCACTTAAATAAAAAAAAAAATAAATAAATAAGAGAAAGCTGAACATACTTTTTATCACCACAGGACGGAGTATCTATTAAAATATAACATAATTTATCCTGTACAGTGAACACCATAGAAATAAAAGTACCCAATCTATAATCGTATGTTTTGGTCATATAACATCCCCCAAAAACTGGAATAAAAAGTGAAAAAAAATAGTTTGTAACTCAAAATGGAACCAATAAAATATACACTTCAACCTGCACAAAACAAGCTCTTACTTCACAGAGAGAATATGTGAGGGAGCACATGGAAGGTGGGGGCCCTTTTGTAGATTTTGCATTGAGCTTAGAAGTTGTATGTTGGGTCTCTGTATCAAACATGCTGCTTTGTCTGTGGGCAGCAGATTAAAAAGCAAGAGGAGCTGACAAATTGATATGCGGTTTTTAGAAAAATCTTCAGTTTCACTTGGTTGTTTTATACTCCTGCTTACAAATTTTTTTACTTTTTTTTTATGCTCCTACATAGATCATACAGGAATTAAGAAATTTGAGCGACGTCTATGAATTTGCATGCAGTATTTTTTGGTCAAAAAACTGTCCTATAGATGACATAACACATTTTAATGCGCCTAGAATGCGCCAAAGTTTGATGTAAAACTGCCATACAAAGTTTGCTGCATTACATTCTATGCGCCACAATGTTTGGAGCACAACAATTTCATTCATACTGTTGTGTTATACACTCATCTATACAGTGGGGAAAAAAATATTTAGTCAGCCACCAATTGTGCAAGTTCTCCCACTTGAAAAGATGAGAGGCCTGTAATCAGGGGCGTAACCACAGGGGTAGCAGGGGTAGCAGTTGCTACGGGGCCTGGTGGCTTGGGGGGCCCCGCGGCCCTGGGGCAGCTGCTACCACCTCTGCTACCCCTGTGATGCCGCTCTGGGCCCGCCGGCAGTGAACATAACAGTTCACTGCGGCGGGTGCAGAGCTTCGGGGCTGGTCTGTGAAGCCGGGGGTGGGGGGGGGGGAGGCGCTGCTGCCGCCGGCAGGCTCCGCTCCTTGCTTCACAGAGGCTCAATCTTAATTGTATGCACGTCCATGTGACGCGCATACAATTAAGATGAACGGCGGAGCAGGGAGAGCTGTGCGCTCCCTGCCCCTGCCGTACATCGCTCTGCAGTCGGCGCGGCGGAAGTGACGTCATCGTGCCGCCTGCCGAGCGTCCTGTCCTCAGCCCCAAGCCTAAAGCAGCAGGCTTGGGGCTGGGAGGAGATGGAGACGCCGGGGGAAGCGCGGCCAGGTACGTAATGAGCTACGGGGGGGAGGAGAATACCTACAGGGGGGCTCTAAAGGAAGGGAAAGGGGGGGAATACCTACAGGGGGGCTCTAGAGGAAGGGAAGGGGGAGAGAATACCTACAGGGGGGCTCTAAAGGAAGGGGGGAGCACTATACCTACAGGGGGGATCTAAAGGAAGGGAAGGGGGGGGGGGAGAATACCTACAGGGGGGCTCTAAAGGAAGGGAAGGGGGGGAATACCTACAGGGGGGGCTCTAAGGGAAGGGGGGGAGAATACCTACAGGGGGCTCTAAAGGAAGGGGGGGGGAGAATACCTACAGGGGGGGGCTCTAAAGGAAGGGAAGGGGGGGGAGAATACCTACAGGGGGGCTCTAAAGGAAGGGGGGGGGCACTATACCTACAGGGGGGCTCTAAAGGAAGGGAAGGGGGGGAGAATACCTACAGGGGGGCTCTAAAGGAAGGGAAGGGGGGAGAATACCTACAGGGGGGCTCTAAAGGAAGGGAAGGGGGGGAGAATACCTACAGGGGGGGCTCTAAAGGAAGGGAGGGGGGGAGAATACCTACAGGGGGGCTCTAAAGGAAGGGGGAGGAGAATACCTACAGGGGGGCTCTAAAGGAAGGAAAGGGGGGGGGGAGAATACCTACAGGGGGGCTCTAAAGGAAGGGAAGGGGGGGGAATACCTACAGGGGGGCTCTAAAGGAAGGGAAGGGGGGGAGAATACCTACAGGGGGGCTCTAAAGGAAGGGGGGGAGCACTATACCTACAGGGGGGCTCTAAAGGAAGGGAAGGGGGGGGGGGGAATACCTACAGGGGGGCTCTAAAGGAAGGGAAGGGGGGAAAAAACCAACAGGGGGGCTCTAAAGGAAGGGGGGAGAATACCTACAGGGGGGCTCTAAAGGAAGGGAAGGGGGGGGAGAATACCTACAGGGGGGCTCTAAAGGAAGGGAAGGGGGGAATACCTACAGGGGGGCTCTAAAGGAAGGGAAGGGGGGAGAATACCTACAGGGGGGCTCTAAAGGAAGGGGGGGGATATACCTAAAGGGGGCTCTAAAGGAAGGGACGGGGGGGGAGAATACCTACAGGGGGGCTCACAAGGAAGGGAAGGGCAGGGGCAATACCAACAGGGGGGCTCTAAAGGAAGGGAAGGGGGGAGAAAATAAACAGGGGGGCTCTAAAGGAAGGGAAGGGGGAGGGAGAATACCTACAGGGGGGCTCTAAAGGAAGGGAAGGGGGGGAGAATACCTACAGGGGGGCTCTAAAGGAAGGGAAGGGGGGGAGAATACCTACAGGGGGGCTCTAAAGGAAGGGAAGGGGGGAGAATACCTACAGGGGGGGCTCTAAAGGAAGGGAAGGGAAGGAGGGAGGAGAATACCTACAGGGGGGCTCTAAAGGAAGGGAAGGGGGGAGGAAGACCTACAGGGGGGGGCTCTAAAGGAAGGAGGGGGAAGAATACCTACAGGGGGGGCTCTAAAGGAAGGGAAGGGGGGGGGAGAATACCTACAGGGGGGGCTCTAAAGGAAGGGGGGGAGAATACCTACAGGGGGGCTCTAAAGGAAGGGAGGGGGGGGAATACCTACAGGGGGGCTCTAAAGGAAGGGAAGGCGGGGAGAATACCTACAGGGGGGCTCTAAAGGAACGGAAGGGGGGGAGAATACCTACAGGGGGCTCTAAAGGAAGGGGGGAGGAAAGAATACCTACAGGGGGCTCTAAAGGAAGGGGGGGGAACACTATACCTACAGGAGGCTCTTTAGGAAGGGGGGGGCACTTAACCTACGGGGGGCTCAAAAGGAAGGGGGGGGAGCAACTATACTACAGGGGGCTCTAAGGAAGGGGGGAGCACTATACCTACAGGGGGCTCTTTAGGAAGGGGGGGGGACACTATACCTACAGGAGGCTCGATAGGAAGGGGGGGGAGCACTATACCTACAGGGGGCTCTAAAGGAAGGTGTGGGAGCACTATACCTACAGGGGGCTCTAAAGGAAGGGGGGAGCACTATACCTACAGGAGGCTCTAAAGGAAGGGGGCAGCACTATAACAAAAGGAGGCTCTATAGGAAGGGGGGGGAGCACTATACCTACAGGGGGCTCTAAAGGAAGGGGGGAGCACTATACCTACAGGGGACTCTAAAGGGGGGGAGGAGAACTATGCCTATATGTAGCCCTAATGCTTGTGGGGGGAGAAATATGCCTACAGGGGGTCTCTAATCTACAGGGGGGACTATTCTGCCTACAGGGGGGACTAATCTGCCAAAGGGGGCCCCTTTAATCTAACAGGGGGGACTATTCTGCCTACAAGGGGGCCCTAATCTACAGGGGGGACTATTCTGCCTACAAGGGGGCTGTAATCTACGGGGGGGAACTATTCTACCTACAAAGGGGCTCTAATCCACAGGGAGGAACTATTCTGCCTACAGGGGGGACAATTCTGCCTACAGGGGGCCCTGATCTACAGGGGGGGGGGGCTATTATGCCTAGAAGGGGGCTCTAATTTACAGGGGAGGGGGGAACTATTCTGCCTACAAGGGGGGCTCTAATTTACAGGGGGAGGAACTATTCTGCCTACAAGGGGGCTCTAATCTACAGGGGGGGGGGGACTATTCTGCCTACAAGGGGGATTAATCTACAGAGGGCCCTATTCTCCCTACAGGGGTGGCCAAAGTACGGGGGCCCCCCCTTTCTACGAAGATAGGAACCCTAAGCTACTGCCCGGGGGCCCGAAGCTGCCTACATCTCCCAAGCACCTAGCTTTTCTGCCGGTGGGTGCTAAGCTACCTAGCTACCGCCGGGGGCCCCGTTGTACCTTTCATACCGACTGGGGGAGCCCATAATTACCAGGGGGTAATTTCTTACATTTGGGCCATTATAATGGGGAGTTTGTATATGAGGGGGGGGGGCACTCACTTGGGAAAATGATTAAAAAAGTGAGGAGTCTCAGGTATTTGTATTGTAAATTCTACAGGGACGAGTGGTGGATGGAGCAAGTCATCATGGAGGTCTGGACCGAATAGAGAAGAAAAGGGAAAGTGAACGACTCCTCAGACAAGAAGTCACCTGGGAGGCCCCTAAATGTAAGTAAACTATTGCAAAGCACCCGTGTACTGATATCTACCACGATATGGTCACTGTATGGTGGGGTTTTATACAGTTGCAGAGCCTGTGTACACTGGGTCTTACCACTATAATGGTCACGGTAGCTTGGTTATAATACAGTCGGCAAAGCCTGAGTACATTAGTATCTACCAACTAATGGTCACTATATTGCAGGGTATTTATTGGTCTTTTGTGGTACACTGATCAGTAAATAGTGTAGGGGTATTAACAGTCACATGATGGTGGTCTCGTTCTGGCGGAATAATCAGGGTTCCTATTGTAATCAGGGTTATTAGTTTGGTTTTAGTATAGGTGGATTCATGACATTGCGCATAAGCAGTATGATGGTGGAATATATTTACCCCTTATGTAAAAATCAGAATTATCTAACAGCCAATTCCGAGGAAAATGTTCATGGTCCTTGAGTGTGGGCACTTAGGGGAAGGTGGGGGTGGGGGGCATCCCAAGGATATTCGCTTTGGGGCCGCGCTGGCCATCTCTAGATAAAGCCCCAGCCTGTAGATTGCAATCATAGATTAGACCTCACTGAATAGACAACTGATAAAACAAATCCTGAAAATCACAATGATCTGATTTGTGTAATAGTTTATTTTGCAAATTATGGTGAAACTTGTCCCTACAACACCCGCAAGATTTCTTCCTGACTTTCACATACCCTTGTAACTTCTTATCTATAACCCCATCCCGACCTTGGCCTGATCCATACGCCCAGGCCGTTTTGGGGGGTTAACGAAAACCCTGGACATATGCATACGGATCCTGTAGGACGCGGCGAACTCTAAAGCAGAGTTCGCGCGATTGGCGCGTTTGACAGCTGTAATAAGTACAGCTGAAAATCCCCAGCGTCGACCTCCGCGACCACGATCACTCCGGGGAGGGCCGGTTAACCCCGTAATTATCGCGACAATCCAGTCCGCATAACTAAGAAGAGAACGCAGGAGGAGATCGCTCCTCCTGCGTCTCTGTCGTCGGCATCAGCGCACGGATCGGGCGATCCGGTGCATCTCCTGCCCTCTGACAGACACAAAACGGGAGTGCATAGAGAATGCCTTCCGGGTTGTCTGTGACGTCACGATGACCAGCAGTGCGCCATTGGGCATGGCCCACATAGTAGACTGACAGTTGCCATAGGAACCAATTGCACAGCCACAAGCTATGTACTGATTCATATTGAATGAGAGATCTAAAGATCTCTCATTCAAATCAACTATGGGGAAAAGTAAAAAAACATGTGAAAAAGTAAAAAAAAAAAAAAAAATTGAAAACAGAGGTAAGAACACAAAGACAAAATAAAATAAAAATACGTACACCCGCCCTTTTTCCCCCCTTGTAAACATACGCCAATCGCGCCCAAAAAAAAAGAACAAAAATAAAATAAAGTACCCCATATTTTGGTATCGGCCATGGTTGCATGAACGACCTGACCTATTAAATCTGTCAATGCTAATCAAATAACCCGTACGCTGAATGGCGGTAAAAAAAAAAAAAAATCACATTATTATAGATTTATGGGTCATACCACAGCACATTAAAATGAATAAAAAGCGATCAAAAACTCCTATAAACAGCAAAAAGTTGTAACCAATTAAAACGTCAGTTTCATCCCGCAAAAAAAAAAGGTCCTTATATAGCTCTGTATACGTCAAAAAAAAAAATGTATAGCTCTCAGAAGAAAGCGATGCAAAAATAATGTTTTTACACACTAAAAACCTTTTCCTATTTTTTAAAAAGTGGCTTTCAACATAAAAAAAACTATTATAACAGGAGTTATCGCAGTAATTGTTACTGACCCAAAGAGTAAACGCTAACTTATCACGGATACTGCACGGTGAAGTCCGGAGCTTTTAAAAATAAAAATAAAAAACACTACTAGGATTGCAGTATTTTTTCTTCACCCTGCCTTCCAAAAACAAATGGAATTAAAAGTGATCAAAAAGCCTTGTCCCCACCCCAATAAAGATACTGAATACAAAAACATCAACTCAATCCCGCAGAAACAAGTCCCTACAACAGCTCCAAACACAGAAAAATTAAAAGTTATGGCTCCAGACTATGGCCATGCAAAAAACGTATTTTCCCTGTTGAATAAAAGTGTTTATATTGTATAAAAGCAGTAAAACTTAAAAAATATACAAATTGGGTATCGCTGTAATCGTTATGGACCTGCTGCTAAAGATAGCATGGTCATATATACCGTAAAAAAAAAAACATAAAAAAAAAAAAAAAAAAAAAAAAAACAAAAAGAAAAAAAAATAAAAAAAAAAAAAAAAAAAAAATAAAAAAAGAAAAACAGTGACCGCTAAAAAAAAAAACACTACCAAGATTGTTTATCTTGTTTCAAACGTCTCACAAAAACATAGCGTCAATATGCACCCTAAGATGTTACCAATAAAAAAAAAAACATCAACTCATCCCCACAAAAAACAAGCCCATATCAGTCCTTACACAGAAAAATTAAAAAAAGTTATGGCTGTCAAATAGGACAAACTTAAAAACGCAATTTTTATAGACATATATCTATTCTGTAAAAGTAATAAAACAAAAAAAAAACATATAAAATCTATATAATTGTAATTGTACCCACCCCCATAGAAAAAGTTTTCCTGCCCAATTTACACTGCAGGGTGAATCCCGGGTAAATTTGGAACCCAAAAAACAATGGGGGAAACGGCTTTCCCCCCCATTTTCAGGCCCCAAAGCGAAAAAAAACGATGGAACACCTGTGCACCCCAAAAAAAAGGGACAGTACACACCCCAATGAGATCCCCCGAGGCTGTTGAATCCAAAATGGGGGGACTTTCCCGGAAGGTTTCCCCCTGTTCTGCTACTTTGGGGGGTTTGCAAAAGCGGCCCTGGCCCCCCAAAATTCCCTTTTTCCAAAAGCGAAATAGCCTCCCCCCCCTTTTTAAAGCCCCCCATGCGCCCAAACAGCAGTTTTTCACCCCCCCAGTAGGGTTTTTGCCGAACTTTGGGAAAAAATTCTTAAAAAAGTTTTGGGGTTTTTTTTTTCCGGGTTCCTTGTAAATATGAAACATTTTTTAAAACTAAAATTGCAGATTGTTTTGGGAAAAAATTTTTTTTTTTTAAAACTTCACGGCCCCAAAGTAAAAAAAAAATTTTTGGGAAAAAAACCCGTAGGGGCTTTTAAAAACTTCCCCTGCACCCCTGAATAAATTTCCCAAAGGGTTTTAGTTTTCCCCAAAATGGATCTTTTAAGGGGGTTCAAATTTTGTTTTAAACAAACCCTTTGGGGGGGTTTCCCCAAACCTGAAAAAGGGGACCTAAATAAAAAACGTAATTTTAAAAGAGACCCCAAGTCCCCGTAGTGTCCTCCTATTCCCGAGGCTTTTGGTTAAGCCAAAAAAATGCACTAGGGCCCCATATAGGATATCTCTAAAAAAGGCAGACCTTGGGGGGAAAAGATATTAAGTTGGGATTTACCTTGGGCACATTTTTCCGAAAAACCGTGAAATAAAGGAAAAAAATTTAAAAATTTTGCAAAAATATGACATTTTTAAATTTTACCCCCCACCCGCCCTTTTAAATTTTTGTTTAAAAACCTAAAAGGGTTTAACAAACTTCCTAAACACTGTTGTAAATCTTTAAAGGGGGCCCAGTTTCTTTTGATGGAGCATTTTTGGGGGGTATCTAACATGCAGGCCCCTCAAAAACCACGCAGGGAAAAAGGGGCGGGGCCCAAAAAAAAAAGTATATTGCAAATTTTCTTTAAAATGGGGAGAAATTTCTACTAAGTTTTTTAAGCCCCCTAATTTTTCCCCTAAAAAAAAAAAAAAAAAATTAAAAAAAGATGCCAACCTATAGTGAACATATGGTAGATGCTAGGGTTTTTAAAATATTTTTTATGAATAATTATCCGTCTTTTTCCCCGCAGAAATTTTGGTACTTTCAAAATGACAAATTTTTTCAAATTTTTATGAAATTTTGATATTTTTCAAAAACAAACAAGGATTGTATGAATCAAAATTTCTTACTAACTTAAAGCACAATGTGTCACGAGAAAACAATCTCAGAATCACATGGATAGGTAAAAGTGTCAAAAAGTTATTCTCACATAAAGAGATGTCATGTGTCAGGAAGGCCAAAACTGGCTGGGGTTCCTCTGTCCTCCACTCATTACCTGTAGTAATGACACTTGTTTGAACTTATCAGTATAAAAGACACCTGTCCACAACCTCAAACAGTCACACTCCAAACTCCACTATGGTGAAGACCAAAGAGCTGTCGAAGGACATCAGAAACAAAATTCTAGCCCTGCACCGGGCTGGGAAGACTGAATCTGCAATAGGCAAGCAGCTTGGTGTATGTGAAATCAACCGTGGGAGCAATAATTAGAAAATGGAAGACATACAAGACCACTGATAATCTCCCTCCATCTGGGGCTCCACGCAAGATCTCACCCCGTGGGTTCAAAATGATCATAAGAACGTTGAGCAAAAATCCCAGAACCACACGGGGAACCTAGTAAATGACCTACAGAGAGCTGGGACCAACGTAACAAAGGCTACCATCAGTAACGCACTATGCCGCCAGGGACTCAGATCCTGCAGTTCCAGATGTGTCCCCCTGCTTTTGCTAGAGAGTTTGCTGAAGTTTGCTGGAGAGCATTTGGATGATCCAGAAGAGTACTTGGAGAATGTCATATGGTCAGATGAAACCAAAGTAGAACTGTTTGGTAGAAATACAACTCATTGTGTTTGGAGGAGAGAGAATGCTGAGTTGCATCCAAAGAACACCATACCTACTGTGAAGCATGTGGGGTGGCAACATCATGCTTTGGGGCTGTTTCTCTGCAAAGGGACCAGGACGACTGATCCGTGTACATGAAAGAATGAATGGAGCCATGTATTGTGAGATTTTGAGTGCAAACCTCCTTCCATCAGCAAAGGCATTGAAGATGAAACGTCGCTGGGTCTTTCAGCATGACTAAATGATCCCAAGCACACCGCCAGGGCACCGAAGGAGTGGCTTCGCAAGAAGCATTTCAAGGTCCTGGAGTGGCCTAGCCTGTCTCCAGATCTGAACCCCATGGAAAACCTTTGGAGGGAGTTGAAAGTCCGTGTTGCCCAGTGACAGCCCCAAAACATCATCGCTCTAGAGGAGATCTGCATGGAGGAATGGGTCAACATACCAGCAACAGTGTGTGCCAACCTTGTGAAGACTTACAGAAAACATTTGACCTCTGTCATTGCCAACAAAGGATATATAACAAATGATTGAGATGAACTTTTGTTATTGACCAAATACTTATTTTCCACCATAATTTGCAAATAATTTATTTGCAAATCAGAATGTGATTTTCTGGATTTGTTTTCTCATTTTGTCTCTCATAGTTGAGGTCTACCTATGGTGTCAATTAAAGGCCTCTCTCATCTTTTTAAGTGGGAGAACTTTCCAAATTGGTGGCTGACTAAATACTTTTTTTTACCCACTGTATCTATCTAGAACTGGTGTGTCGGCACCAAGTAAAAAGAAAATGGTGCATGCAAATTCATAGACGTCGCCCAATATGTGTCTATCACTTTGAATTATGAATGCCACAGTTACCACTAGGTGGCAATAATCATCCAAACCATATTGAATGCCTTACAAGTCAATAGTAAATAACACAATGTGTAATATACTGTTGTCTTAAACAGACCTGATAAAACGTATAAACCAGTATAAAGAAAACCATTAACTGTGTAAAGAAAACACAATGAATTGCTTGTGTATGGCACACCAGGTTTTACAGACTGTCTTATAATGTTTCCCATACCTCACACACAACACAATCCAAATGTTGCACAAAAGAAAAACAGAATATGATGGGCAAGATCAAAGAAAATAACAAATGTCTAAATAATTCAGATCAAATTCTAGTACAAAGACATCACAGTTTATTTACATAGGGAGACAGCAGCATTATATTCATAACATTTCTAGGAATCGGATATGTTTACTGAATAGGGCACTAATCAATATCACCCCCAGATCTATGTATGATTGAGTGTGATGGCTATTACACATTTTTGGACTAGAGTTTATTTTCAAAGTGGTTCTCCAGCTATGTGCATTTCTACAAGATATGATCATTATGGCAGTACATTTTCATGTCCATGGGTATATTAAAGAGGTTTTGCCACAATCTCATTTCAAACCTCCTGTATCCAGCTCTTCAGCTCTGTGTGCTCAGAAGGGGCGTGTGTGATTTGTTTGAATTGCATATCATGTGCCCCAGCAAGATGACATCACCATGCCTTTCCTCTCTCTTGTCAAAGAAAGGTCTGTTTCTGTATAAAGCTGAGTAGCTCAGAGGGAAAGTTTTTACCTCACAACGCAAGGGTCCTAGGTTCCAATCCCTGCAAGAACCAAATCTTTGGATTTTTTTTTCTCTTTATCAATGCACAAACCTCATTGAGGTTTCTTTTTTATTTATTTGCACTGTTTGACTAATTACTAAGGAGTACAGGGGACAGGAGTAGAATGGCAGCACCTGGGGTTTGAACACTCAGTAGCTGCCTGAGAGGAGAGGTGATGTCTGAGCATGTCTGACCAGGAGTGAGGAGCTCTCAGCCCCGGTCGTATCACCTGGGAGATGAGCTGTAAACAATGGATCGCTAAAGGAGCAGCTACAACAAAAACGGTACAGAATTTTGAATAAAGATGAATGGTGAAAATGTTTATTATTTAGTTTGAAAGTTTCTCACATCAATTTTACTTTGTGGCAAAACCCCTTTAAGAATTCCTGTTGCACTTCATTGAGTCCACCATGATCTCTTCTTGGCTTTCTATATTATTTATCCCCCCTTTTTAAAATTTTGTCTTATTGAGGTACCTGTGGTGCCCTTGGTTTACATTACTCTTTCTTAGAATACTATGGAACTTAACAATTAATGCATATTATGTTATTGCATTTTAACATCCTTTTCTCCATACTCCTTTCTTTGTATTTCATATTATCTGAAAATGATGATACATTGTTCATATGTAATTATTGGATATTAGTTTATTACTATATGATCAACCTGACCTTTATTTCCATGTATCTCAATAAAATCTTTTGAATTTGAAAAAAAAGGATCCCTGTTGAACAGATTTGTAATTTTATTCTGTTATTCTCTTTCTGTATTTCCATGTATCTCCTTGTTTTTTGTAGTATTACTCAGATATTCTCTCACATAAGCATTTCCTCCAGGTGAGAATACAGTGCTTTACAGAAAAAGGTGACACATGAAATTCCTATTGTTTCATCATACAGAACCATAGGGGCTTTACCATGTGCATGAGGTCTAAGATCTACCTTCTCAGCCATCATGACAGATCTAGATTGCTCTACAGACCTATGTAAGGAGACAGTAAACAATATTCTTCACCTTGTTAAAAGACTTATGGTATGTTCTTTGGTATGTCCGCTCAGCTGTACTCAAAACTCCCAGTGATTTCAGTGGGAGAGTCCCAACCACCTCTCCTTTCAAAATGGAAATGTTTTGGGACCCGTTCTCAAGAAAGGTGCGGGAGAGATGGGGCTTGGAGCTATCCGGCATTGATGGCATATCCTATCAATATGCCATGCATATCTATGGTGGGAACACTCCTTTAATATTTTATTTGATCTAAATGAGTCCAAAATGCAGTGATGATTGATGGTATATCTTTAACAATCTCCAAATCCCCTGCTTCTCTTCAACAGACCTTTTGAAATCTTGAAGCCATCACTATGGGAAGCTTAAATGGAACCTGTGACATAGATTATGCCCCCCTTGCCGAGTACAGCACAAGCTAGTGTCAGACATGCTGTTTCCAGCGCTGTGTCCCTTATTCTGTAAGATGCTGGAGTTTTAGAGTATTTAATGCTCAAATCTGCAGTTTTCAGTCAGAAAAGAATCATGAAAAGAGTCCGTTTCATTCATACTCCGCCCACCTGAGACTAGCCCCACCCACCTCAGCTCATAAATCTATTACTTTGAATAGGTAGAAACATGTGAATAACTGCAGGGGGCGGGGCTAGCCTTTCATGGGTGGGGCTAATACCTGCTCATGAATAAGATTTGAACATTAAATACTCTAAAACTCCTGCATCTTACAGAATAAGGGACACAGCGCTGGGAACAGCATGTCTGACACTAGCTTGTGCTGTCCTCAGCAAGGGGGGCATAATCTATGTGACAGGTTCTCTTTAAAGTTTTCTGGTTTAACAATATTCTAGTGAAATGGGGCCAGGGTGTGGAAAAATAGAAAGTGATACTTACCTCTTGCTCCCCCACTGCTTCAGCTCCAAACCTCCTAGGATCTGCTGCATCACTTTGGGGCTTTTATTCCAACACACAAGAGAGGCTCCTGCGCCATCTACTCACCATGGAGTGTGAGCCTTTCCTATGTGTTGTGACAAGAATCCAAAAGTGAAAAAAAACTAATTCTGGAGACCATCAGAGCTGAAGCGACAGGGAGCTGATTGAAAAGTATCATTGTTTCATTTATTTTTCCCAACCCTGACCCCATTTAACTATAATTTTAAAGAGGTTTTCTCACCACATTAATGAGCTTAAATCATGCAG
>JAODAL010013276.1:0-91984 GCA_025379985.1 Phyllomedusa bahiana | reverse complement strand
CCCGGGAAGGCATTCTCCCCCTTCCGTGGTGTCTGAAAGGGGAGGCGGGACTGCAGGGATCGCCCTCCGTGCCTCTGCCCCCGACAGACGCAGGGGAGCATCTCCTCCTGCGTCTCTCTTAGTTTTTTGCGCCCGGATTTTCCATAATTACGGGTTATCCCCCCCCCCCCGGGAGCGTCCGGGGGGGGGGCCGGGTGGTGGGGGATGTCACTTAATATACAGCTGCCCCCCCCGCGCCACACGCAACTCTGTTTTTAATTTTGCGCGATCCCAGGACTATCCATACTCCAGGTGCGCTAACCCCCAAACACCTGGACGTAGGATACCCCAAAGGGTCTTTAAAGGGGGTTAAATAAAGATCAGGTTACTTCACCCGCGGGTTTTTCTATTGATTTTGGTATTTTTTCATTACTTAAGCAAGGACCGCACTCTCCTGCGAGACCATTTCCCTTCTGAGAATCACTATGGGGACATGCAACTTAAAAGAAGTGGTGACTATATCATTTAATTTCTTGTTTGTTGTACCCTAACATTGGCCTGTAGGGATTTGAGTAAACTTACCCAAGAAAGAAAAAACTAAAAAATATTAGTTTTCCGAAAAAGGATATCACTTTCAAGTTTAGAAGACAACAAAATGCATGAAAAAAAAAGAAGAAACTGGCTTTTAAGTACAACACATTTTTTTTAAACCCTTTTTGCAACAGCAAACATCTTGTTGGTTTGTGTATGACTCGGCAGGGATATTCCTAAACAGGCTTGCAGAGACTGCAGCTGTTTGTAAAGGCTTCCTACATCAAAAAATTTGGGGAAGGCATTCTTAACATTTCACACAGCGAATTCGGTGCGCATTTCGACGTTTTTTCCCCTTTCATACACCAAATGCAGCGGGAATTATGGTAATTAAGCTCTCATAGAGAACATGAATTACATCCGTCTCCCCATTGTACATACATCGCGAATCATTCTACAGTAGTCATAGGGGCTTACCCTAAAACCGGGGTTTAAAACGTAATACAACCCAGTTACAGGGAAAATTTGCAATTTCTGATAACAAAATAGAAAAGAAAATTTAACAACAGACATTTATTTCTTGCAAAAAAAAAAATACAAACAAAAAATTCTTCTTAGAAATTAAAGAAAAATAAAGCCCTATGTGTTACAGAAAAAAAGACCCAAATATTATTGAACAACTAAGTGTGAGAAAGCATTATAGCTTTGTAATCCAGATGTAGTTAAAAAAAAAGGCCTTCATTAAGGGGAAAAAACACCCACCGAGTCCCACTCGAAGACGCACCACTGTGCTTTGAATATTTCACTTCATGTGGGGTCAAAAGCAGAGAAGGGGGAGATAACGAGATAAGGGGGATACGGGGATGAAGAGGGTTTTTAGGGGTTCGTTTTTTCCCCCCGTATTCAAAACAAAGGGAAAAAGGCACTGAAACCTATATTTCATCAAGCCCCCTGTGCAGAGGCATAAATAAATTCATAAATCCCATTTCAAAAGGGGAAGGGGGCCCATACCTAAAACAAAAACAAACCACAAAGTACAATGAAAAATCATAAAAAAACTGTCATATATCAAATCCAAAAGTAGTCCTATAATCAAAAAACCCCAACCAATGTTTTGGCACCAGTGGGCAATTCACCCTTTCTCCAAACCGCTTGGGTATAGTTACCCCCCAGTTTCCAAGATATTACTGAATTAAATTTCGTACCAATTTTTTTTTTCTCCTTTTTAATCACGATTACAAGAGTAATTTGGGCTTTTAATGTTATACATTTAAAAAATAAAAAGTTAATCATGCATGAAAATTTCAGTGACAAGTTTACAAGAAAAATAATGAACCCCTTTCAAAAATTTCCTAAATTTTTACAATGAATATTAGATAAATTTGGTCTGATTATTAAGTCACAACTATAGACAAATGCAATCTGACTAAACTAATAACATAGAAATGGTTGCAGTTGCACTGCTCATGTTTTTTGCTTAACACATTGAGTAAATATTCTTAGTGTAGAAAAAAATTGGAAGGAAACCTTTGTATTAAAGACTTTCTCAAATAATTGCCAAAAGGTGCTACTATTAACATGAAGAGATTCGAAGTGTGGTTTTCAGAAGTGCCTTGCAAATTAATCCCTTCACGGATTCCGACATAACTGTAAGTTAAGTTTTATGTGACTTAGTACAATTTGACATACAGTTACAGCTTGTACCTTCCCCAGTGGGAGCCAGTAACATATAGCTGGCAATGGAGATAACGCTGATCCCAGCCATTTAACCTACCAAGATCCATAGCAATTGAGATATCTCAGTGATTATACAGCATGAAGAGACTCCCTTTGTTAGCCTATTGGCACACCATTGTATGATAATGGAGTGCTCCTTGGCAGGGCAGCCATGGTCTGACAAAGGCCCTATTTGTGAGCATATTATGATAGGCAGTAATGTACTACATTAACTAAAGTAAAGCAGTGTATTATCAAAGTGATCTAAGGATATAAAATGATTTGAGTGAAAAAAAAAAAAAAACTTCACATATTTGGTTTTGCGGCATACAGGTCCATTCCTGGGGCGGGCAGGATGGGCGAGAACCCAGGATGCCGAGTGCAGTGAATGGGGGAGGGGAAAAGGGGGTGATTTCCGAGCCCCTCCCACCACAAAGGACAGCCCTGTTACCATACCTCGCAATTTTTAGAAATTACCAAGAGGGACACACCAGGCCACATGACATCACACAACCTCTAACCATGCCCCACCTGACAGAATTATGCCCCGACACATCCAGTAATCCAGCACCAGCAAAAGCAGTATTACTGGGGTCTATAAATATGTATTTATATAAAGTAATGTATAGACATATATCCATACAAATAGCTGTAAGACAATGTTCTATTAATTATATCTCTATATAATGGTCATACAGTGACCACATAATACCACTGTAGACGGAGCAAATATCACCATAATGTTACTGACCAAACCAAGAAAGATATTATCAATGATACCACTATACAAAGATCAAAAAATATCAACACACCATAACCACATATCACCACCGTATAGTGACTGAATAATACTACCACACCATTCATAAATATAAACGATTACACTACTACCAATACTCCTACAATACAGCGACAATATGGGGGTACGTACCAGTTGTAAACAGGCGCTCTGCAGACATAAGTGATTATAGTGCATTATATCTAGGGACTCACAGATGACATCTTCTCTGCTAGGAGCGGTTCTCATTCCCTTTCTCCATTTGTTCCAGATCACCTTGATGATTTCTCCCAGTCATGCCTCGTCCCTGCAGAATTAACCACACATCTTAGTCTTCTCTCTTTACCAACACCTCCCTAGCTGTTCCCACCTCTGTAAAATCCCCTTATGGGGTGATAGTTGGAGTAGGAAGAGGGAGATAAGGGGCTATAGGTAGTGGTGAAGGGGTTATATAGGGTACAATGAGTGTTGTATTTTGTGTTGCCATTAGGTCACAGGGGTGAGAGAAGAGGTACAGCTACAGCTTACAGGCATAATCTCCTTGGGGTGATGGAGGACCAACCATCCAGAGATTGTGGTGCAGCTGTGGCCCATAGTCCATCTCCTGCACCCTCAAATGATCAGTCACAGCCATGACCTACAGTGGTGCAGGTTAATACGAATACTAGCAGATTCAATGGACTATATCGGACCAGCGTTGCATCTATTTATTTAGTCAACGAGGCTGGTGTCCAAGTGTTTATATAAATAAATTGCTTTTTTTCCTTTTGTTTCTGTGTTTTATTTTTTTGCCATGTTGTTCCAGCTTTAGCAATAGAGGCATCTGACATACATTTCTCCATTACTATTGCTGAGGCTTGGTGTCAGTCAGCAGTGTTTTTCCTCATCACAAGGTTGGGGTGGCCCACAGACTTGGATTTTTAGCATGGGAAAGCATAAATATTCATAGACCTTCCCACCTTAATATCAGCCTGAAGCTGTTGATTTTGCCTTGGATGGTTAAAAATGGAGGGAACACATTTTGTTTTTTTTTAAATGTATTTTTTTTTAAATGATGTAGGGTCCCCTCCATTTTTCATAACCAGCTAAGGTAAACCAACAGCTGCAGCCCGATACGGTCAGGATGAGAAGGTGTATGAATATTGGCCCCTTCCCACCCTAAAAATATCAGCCTGCAGCTTCCCCAGAAGCAGGACATCACATTAGATGGTATGCTTTCATACAGTAACCTGGCTCTTTCAAGTACCCCTGATGCATTGGATACTAAAGCAATAGTGAGAGGTGATTAGTGACGAAAAACACCGCTGGCTGACACCAAACCCCAGTAATAGTAATGGAGAGGCATCTGTTAGATGCCACTATTACGAATACTGAGGAAAAAAACAAAGAAAAAACAATTAAACAGTCCCCAACACTAGCCCTTGTTGACCATTTTATTAAAGAAATAGATGCAGTACTGCTCTGACACAGTTCTGCAAAACAGTTGTAGTCCAAAAGGGAAACCTGTATATTAAAAAAAAATTATTCAGTGTCTGGGAATGCTGGGTGCTTGCTATGGGGGATGAGACCCCACTCATCTTTCCCAGATACTGGATATCCTATCCAGTGCCTGTGAAAGCTTAGTGACATCCCAAACAACAGGCACTAGAAAAAGCTGGGTGCTGGCTGTGGGGGATGGGACATTTCCCAGCTTTCCTGGATGTTGTATAGATTATTCAGTGCACGGGAATGCTGGGTGATATCCCCCTCAGCAGGCACCCAGAAAAGCTGGGTGCTTGCTGTGAGGATAGGTGCCACTCAGATTTCCCAGACTCTGGATAGCCTATACAGTATCCAAGAAAGCTGGATAGATGTCAAGCTGCTGCCCACTGGTTCAGCAGTTGCCAACTTACCTTGCGTTTGCCATGTGGCTTTTCTTGTGTGATTGGTCATGCTGTATGCGTCATGCGGCCACCTCTTGTCTACTAGGGGAGGCATGTAGGCATCCTTCTGGAATTTATCCTGTGTAGGTTCAGCTGAGTGTAGCTTCTCTAGCCAACCCCCTTGTCACGGATGCCCCTCATCCATGACCCGCTGCTGAGCGGCACCGCGTCCCGCACGTCGGGTCGCGGGCGCGCTCGTCCCCCTGCCGGTCCGAGTCTCACTTGCCCGGCCACGCTCCAGCTGCTGCTGTCTCTGTCCCTCGGCGCGTGCAGTCCTGCTCCCTAGGGCGCACGCACGCCGGCAGTGTTAAATTTAAAGTGCCAGCGCACCGGTAATTGGCTATTGCCGGTCGCTGCCCCGTTGTAAGCCTGCCTCTTCCTAGTCTCCTCGCCGGATCGTTATTGCCCATGCCTATTGAGAAAGCGTTCTGAGAAGTCTCGTTCTGATCACCGTGTACTGTACCTTCTTGCCTACGTCCCTCGACCACGAACCCCTGCCACCTGCCCTGACCTTATTGCCTGTCCCTACGAGCCTGCCTGACGATCCTGGACCATGCCTACCCTTGGCCGCCACCGCGAGCAAGTCCTGCCAGTGGAAGCGACCTGGTAGACTCCCGCCGCAGCAAGTCCATCCCACTTTGCGGCGGGCTCTGGTGAAAACCGGGAAATACTTAAGATTCCGCTCCCTGGCGTGGGCTTCCACCATCACTTGCGGGTGTCCAGCAGATCCACTACCTCGGTGCGTTACACCTCTTTCACCTGGCACTTTATTAAACAGCTGCTCCCACACCTCTGGCCGTGATTCTTGTGCTTAACATATCTGCTGTGCTTGGCCCTTGTCCAGTCCGGCTGTCTATGTCTTATTTTATGGTCTGTCCTGTGTTTTTAGTCTATGTTCCTGTGATATTTGTCTTGGCTTTTGTCTGTTTAGTCTGTGTTCTGTTGGGTCCTTGTCTGTCTGGTTCTTGGCCTGTGTTCTTGCTATAGACCAAATCTGTGTTCTGACCCTTAACCCCAGTTCTATGCCTAGTTCCTATTTGTGTCCCTGTTCTGTGTGTTCAGTTCCTTGTTTGTCTGGTGTTCTCAGTCTGTGTGATTAGCACTTTAGCCTCTATTAGGCCTTCCAGTCTGATTAGCCTTGTGTCTCGTTGTTACAGTACCTGGCATGTCTCCCAGCCCCTTGTCTTCTGTATTGGTCCTCAGTCTGTGTAGTGCATGCATTGCTGTATTTGACCAGTAATTGTAAGCTGCCACTTCTGGGAACTGCTCTGGTAGCAACTGGCAACAATCCAGAGCAAGCCGTTCTTACCATCAAAAGCTCTGTGAAGTACCCGATGGGCGCTTAGTCATGCCCCCTCGGAGGAAACCCAGCGGTGGTACAGTGGGTCCAGCAGTGGGTCCAGTACCGGCAGGGAATATGACAATAGGCCATGTGTAGTGGGTGAAGTGGTCAGGGAGTGGGTTTCTGAGGTCACTTGCCTCCCTCTGCTGTGTGCGCCACTACTGCAGCTAGACTGTATAGTCTAGCTAGGGGCGGGGCACAACCACTGTAGCCAGGAACATCAGAAGAGTGATTTATGACTCTTCCCTGTCATCACTGTTCTGCTACAATTGACGGCTCTGACAGCGAAAATGCATGAGAGCGGGCAAGACTGCACCCACAAAATCGAAATGGGTGGGAGGTATGTGTTACATTGAAGGTTTGTGCAAACCTACAGTGTCTTCAATAAGCTGAAGGACCTGAGATGACATCACAATCACATGCTTGAGCCATAGGGGAGCAATGTAAATAAAATTACACACCCCATGGTTTTTGAATATATATATATATATATATATATATATATATATATATATATATATATATATATATATATATATTCGGCAGAGTTTACATGAGCTACAGTGCTTGATCTTGAAAGATATCTAATGTGCCAGGCTGGTACTTGTAGTTCTATAGCTGCTGCCACCAAGGAACTACATGTCCCAGCATGCAGATTCTGCACCCATACAATTAGAACATTTACTCAATACTGGCTGGGATTTGATTTTTTTTTACCCACACATAAATATCACTCCATCAGTGTTAAATACATGTACTAATCTGATTAATCTATTCTTATCACTGCAGAATGTACAATGGCAATGCTGTAAGTCCAAAAATAGATATGTCAAAAGAAAAAAAAGGTGGGACAACTTTTGTTTAAGGATAGAGTGATATATACACCACAAAACACTTTTGCCATAGGCAAACTTAACTCAGTTCCTTATAACCCTGTTTTATGAGTATTAATACTTATAACTTTTAATTACCACCTATAAAATAAGCCACCCATCTAAAATCATCACTCTCCAAAACTCACTAGAAACCACTAGAAAGTTATTTTTCACCTTTCACTTCACTTTTAGTTAGTTTGGGGTTTATGCACAATTCCAATTAGGGAAAAAATAGGGCTAATGTGATTTCTCAGAAGATAAATGTACTTTATGCCTTACTAAAAAAAAATTAATGGTAGTTGACTAATCTGGAGCTATATCTTGCTGGAACTCTCTGAGGTTGTTCAATAGTTTACTGTGCTGTATAATGGCTAATACTTAAGCTTGAAACTAATCATTAAAATGCAAGTCCAAGAATCCCCTATAAGTCTTGCCACCTAAATTGGCCTCATCAGGGGCAAAAGGTTCGGCCAAAAACTCCTGCCCCTGATGATGCCACTTTAGGAGAATAACTGAGCGCAAAAAAATGTTAGTGCATTCAAACCTGCGTGTAATAAAGAATATCAAGAATAAAGAAAATATATAAATCAGGAAGGGGGTAAGCAACCCAGGCAGAAACTGGTCAGTGGTAATGTGATGCATCACATGGCAGTGTGACATGTTAATGATGAGGAGGTGAAGGGGGCTGGGGTTTAGCCACACTCCTGAAAAAAATAAAGGGAACACTTAAACAACACAATGTAACTCCAAGTCAATCACACTTCTGTGAAATCAACCTGTCCAGTTATGAATCAACACTGATTGTGAATCAATTTCTCCTGCTGTTGTGCAAATGGACCAGACAACATGTAGAAATGATGGGCAAGTAGCAAGACAATCCCTATAAAGCAGTGGTTCTGCAGGTGGTGATCACAGACTATTTCTCTGTTCACATCCTCTTTGGCTGTTGTTTTAGTCACTGCATTCTGTCATTGCTCTCACCCCTAGAGGTAGCATGTGGCAGTGTCTACAACCCACAGAAATTGCTCAGGTAGCACAGCTCATCCAGGATGGAATAAAAATGCGAGCTGTGGCAAGAAGGTTAGCTGTGTCTATTAGCAGAGTATTAAGAGCATGGAGCAGATACCAGGACACAGGTCAGTACATCAGGAGATGTGGAGGGGGCCAAAGGAGGGCAACAACCCAGCAGCAGGACCGCTACCTCCACCTTTGTGTAATGAGGAACAGGAGGAGCAGTGCCAGAGCCCTGAAAAATGACCTCCAGCAAGCCTCTAATATGCATGTCTGCTCAAACTGTCAGAAACAGACTCCATGAGGGTGGTATGAGGGATTGACATCCACAAGTCGGTGTTGGGCTTACAGCCCAAAACCGGGCAGAGGGATTGGCATTTGCCAGAGAACATCAAGATTAGAAGATTTGATATTGGTGTCCTGTGGTCTTCACAGATGAGAGCAGATTCACACTGAGCACCCGTGACAGCGTCTGGAGATGCCAGGAAAATGTTCTGCTGCCTGCAACATCCTCCAGCATGACCGGTTAGGCAGTGGGTCAGTAACGGTATGGGGGGGAATTTCTATGGAGGGCCACACAGCCAGAGGTACCCTGACTGTCATTAGGTACTGGGATGAGATCCATTGCAAGACCATATGCAGGTACAGTGGGCCCTGGGTTCCTTCTGATGCATGACAATGCTACAGATATAGCAGAATTAAACAGAACAGATATTGCACTGTGATATCTCGGCACAGAATGTTATCTCAACTTTTTTAATGCTTTTCAATGGCCTTTGTTTACAGATCAGAGCAGATTACATGAAAAGCCGTGATATCATGGTCAAGCTGTACTCTGCTACATCTGTATGTCTTATGTGGCTGAAGTGTGTCAACAGTTCCTGCATAATATGGACTGGCCTGCCGGTTCCCCGGACCGGAATCCAATCAAGCACATCTGGGACATTATGTCTCATTCCATCCATTCCATGTCTCATGATGTAGCCAAAGGACATCCACATCTTTACCTTTTTGTGACTCTTAGTCTCTCTGTATTCCTGTTGCAACCTGCTGATGAATCTCTGTGATACATTAAGCTCATGGCCACTTCCGTCTCAGAGCATCAGGCTTGAATCCTAACAATGGTGAGGTACTGTTGATCAATTGCAAAGTGTTGTCTTGGTCTCATGATGTAAACAGCATGATGAGAGTTACTGTTTAAACCCAATTCAAATTGATTCCCTCAAGGCCGTGACGAAGAACTGGAAGGGTTAGAAACGCGTTGCCCGTTGCACGCACCATGTGTTGGTCTGCTGTTTTTCTACAATAAAGATACAAGATTTTATCCTGCACTGGAATTTTTGAAGTCTTTTTTCTTTAAGACTTCACACTCACCTTTTCTTTTTCGTTGCTGAAGACGGTCAGCTGATTCCGGAGCGCGAAGGATATTGTTGGTAGGACGGAGCAGTGCGGTTACTCCATGTTATAAAGCCTCCTTGACTTTGCGGTGCATGAAGAGCGGAATCGTTCAGCCCACGGTCCTGTTGGAGCTGGCTACTCCCACGTCATGTCCGTGCTAAGCCAGAAGTATTAGCACATTCAGCAGGGTTGGTGCAGCCTGTCAGGATCCCGCTATCTTGCAAGCCGGGTATCACGGTAGAAGTGAAAAGCAAGAATCGTTGCACACACATCACACAGCTGAGGGGATCAGATAGGGCTGAGGAATATACCCTGCTGCACAGAGGTGCTCTACCAGCAATTACACCGCCACAAGATAAGTGTGTTTCTTATTCATATGTTTGTTTTTGTGACTCTTAGTCTCTCTGTATTCCTGTTGCAACCTGCTGATGAATCTCTGTGACACACTAAGCTCAGTGGCCACTTCCGTCTGAGAGCATCCGGCTTGAAGCCTAACAATGGTGAGGTACTGTTGATCAATTGCAAAGTATTGTCTTGGTCTCATGATGTAAACAGCATGATGAGAGTTACTATTTAAACCCAATTCAAATTGATTCCCTCAATGCACTGGGCAATTCAGGCCTCAAACACCGGTTGGGAATTTTGCCATTAAGCTCCTTGTTAGAGGTCAGCAAGTTGTGCAAAAAGTACTAAAACACTGAACAGTTGGATATGTGCATTCTAACGTGAATGGCCTCATTTAGTGCATTTCCTTTTTTTTTTCTAAAAATCTTATGTTCATCCTGAGATTTCAACCAAAGCCAAATATACCTAACTTTTTGTGAGTAGTGTATGTATGGACAGCCACAAAAAAACACAAACTATAGTTTATTAATGTTACATGTAAAATGTTGTGCATTGTGGAGTTTTCATTTTCTATTAATACAGTAAAAACAAACACAAATCCCCCCCCTCTTTCCCTTCGTATTTTCCCCCCGTCCTGTCTTGTTGTTGGTTTGTTTGTCTACATGTTCTATGTGCAGTTTATTTGCAGCTATCTGTTGCTGCTTTTCCATAATGTTCCCAACATTATACTACTGACAGAAAAGTAGGATGCTCACGTGATAATTATACCTATACTCCTGAGTATATTTTTGTGTTTACCTTCGCCTGAATATTGTTCCATGCTCTTGAACGGCAATTATTCTTGTTGTCTAGCTTGCCATACAGTGACTACCTTTGGCATTCGACAATGTAACATTTGTATGGACCATTTTTGTTTTGTGAAAAATAATTCTGAAAATCTTTAATAAAAATACAGTTATAAAAAAAAAAACAAACAAACACAAATAATGAAGTAATACCTTATTTGTGTTGATGCGCAAAGCTGGCCATGGAGAACCCATTTTTGTTGTTTCCACATCTGATTTTTTCAAAAGGCCTGATGTTTCTTCAAAAAAACATGGGATTCCAGTAGAAATCTCTACAAGAAATGTAACATGGTAATGAACAAATCAGTGCATCAGTGCAAATTTAATCACTGCATAAAACTATTGGCTCTTAATCTGAAAAAGTTAGAAGCAAAAGTAAAATTATTTAGTTGCCAATCACAGATACATAAATAATGTTATAATTAAAAAAGACTAAGGGCGACATGTCAGAAAAGAGGCATCACCACACCAGTTTTAAGGCGCATTAAATGAGTGTATGTAATGGTAGGCTTATTGTAATGGCAGACCAGAGGTGTGGATCCACTGGACCACCATAAGCGGTGGTATAGGCCATGCCAGGGAATGGAAGCTCAGTAGATCCGTTATTCACCCGAGCCCGCCACAAGGTAGGTTGGGCTTACTGCGGCTGAACGCTACCAGGTCACTACCTCTGATGCAACCTGCTTGCGGTGGCAGCTGAGGTGTAGCATGGCACTAAATCATGAAGCAGACTCATAGTTGGAGACAGGCAGGAAGGTCAAGACAGGCGGCAAAGGTTCATGGTCAATGGAGGAGGCAAATGGAACTGGTTCACGGAAAGGACAGGAACAACTTCTGGAATGCTTTCTCGCATAGGCTAGGACTCTATTGATTCAGCGGTGAAGTCAGAGGTAGGCTGGGTAATATAGGAGCAGCACCCGGCAATTATCCATTTACCAGCGTGCGTGTGCCCTACGGAGCGGGGCCGTGCTCGCCGGTTGGCAGAGACAGTGCAGGGAGCGAGGAGAGGTAAGTACGGGTGCTAGGAGCGGGATTGCGAGTGTGCCCACAGCCCACCATACGGACCGCAGCCCCACTCACCAATACGGCGGGGACATAGGCGCTGGAGCACCTGTGACAGTACACCCCCCCTTTTGACCTCCCTCTATTTTTGACCTGGAGAAATTTCAGAAGAAGCTTACGATCCATAATGTTGTTCTCTGGCTCCCAGGACCTTTTTTATGGTCCGAGCCCCTTCCAGTCAATAAGGAAATATTGCCTCAACCTGAACGTCTTCATGGCCAGGATCTCTTTCACGGCAAAGACATAAGTGGCATCAACCTCGGGAGAAGGGGGTGCTACCTTCCGAGAAAAACAATTCAGAATGAATGTTTTAAGCAGGGAGATGTGAAAGGAGTTCAGGATACGCATTATAGAAGGAAGCCAGAGCTTCCTCTTCAGTACTTCAAACGGTCCCAGGAACCATGGACCCAGCTTGTAGCGGAGAATCTTCAGACAAATGTATTTAGAGGACAGCCAAACTGTCACCAGGAGCAAAGAGCAAAGGAGGTCTCCTTTTCTTGTCTGATCTAAGTCAGATTAAGGATGGATAATATAGGACCAGCAATCGGCAAATATATCTTTAAATGTTACAAGACCAGCGCGTGCAAGCCCCCTAGTGTGGAGGGCCGTGCCCTGTGGCCAACAGAGACAGTACAAGGATTGAGGAGAGGTAAGTTACAGGCGCCGAAAGTGGGATCGATGCGCCACTCGCTGATATGGCAGAGTCACGGGAGCGCCTGCAGCTCGGAGTAAGAGCCGCAGGAGCACCCGTGACAGTGTATATTCCGTCTGAATGAATGTACCTGTCAAAAGTCTGGCATGTGGTATATCTTGCATAGTATAATTGATGTGCCTAATCTAGGCACATAGCATAATTTAACCTCTTAAGGACCTTGCGATTTTTTTACTTAACATGTTCATTTTTCCTTCCTCGCCTTCCCAGAGCCATAACTTTTTTATTTTTCCACCTATATAGACCTATGAGGGATTTTATTTTGCGGCACAAGATGTACTTTCTAATGGTGTTATTCATATTACCATAGAATATACTGGGGAACTGCAAAAAAAAATTCCAAGAGGGCCAAATTGTGCAAAAAAAATTACTTGCGCCATATTTGCAGGTTTTTTGCTTTTACGGCATTCAATCATCGGTAAAAATGATGTGTTAGCTCTATTCTTCAGGTTGATATGCATCCGTCAATACCAAACATGTAGGGTTTTCATTATGTTTTGGTACCGTAAAAAAAATTCCAAACATTTTCTATTTCTAAAACTTGCGCCACGGCACCATTTTGTGCGACCAATAACTTTTTTGTACTAACACCTATAGACGTCAGTGAGGGTGCACTTTTTGCAGGCTCAAGCGTACTTTTCATTGCTAGCAGTTTGGAATGCATGCGCCTTTTTTTTATCCCTTTTATTCCAATTTTTAAGTGACGTAAAATGACCAAAAAATGCAATTTTGGCATTTGGAATTTTTTTTCTTCTACAGTGTTCAGTGTACAGGATAAATTATGTTATATTTTTATTAATCTGACTTTTTCGGACGCGGCAATATGAAATATGTGTAACTTTTTTATTATTTTATTGTTTTTATTTGTAAAATGGGGAAAGGAGGGTGATTTGAACTTTTAATACTTTTATTTTTGTACTTTAAAACTTAATTTTTTTTTTTACTTTAACATTAAGTCCCCCTAGGGTGCTTCCCCACTAGGGGGCACGATCGTTAATACAGCCTAATGCATTAGGCTGTACCAAAATGGCGGTTTCCCCACTTCCTGCCTGGGGCCGGAAGTGGGGTAAACGGGAACATGGCAGTGATGGGAGCCTTCACAAGGCTCTCCGCTGCCATGTCCATGCATCGGATTCCCGCAGTTACGATTTTCATTCATTTAGATGCCGCGGCTATCTTTGCCGCTTCATCTAAAGGGTTAAACTGCCGGGTGTTAGCTGCGATCAGCCGCTAACACCTGCCGGCTGTGCGGCGGGGTCACGGAGCGATCCCGCCGCAAAGCCATTTAGCGACACTGGGACGTACTCATACGTCGAGGGTTGTTAAGGGGTTAAGCGCATAGCATATCATTGCTAGCATATTTGATGCGTCTACTTTAGGCGCATTCAAATGTGTTTTGCCTGGTGTATAATGCACAGAGTTTTGGTGTACTAAAGTTCATTTATATAGAAAATAGGGTGTCAACAGTTTTTTGGTGCAAAATACACTAAATCAATGGTGCAGCCCTAATGGGCCATGTAATCCTTATTGTTTACAGTACCTACATCTCCTCCTTTTCATTCCTCCTTTTCTGCTTACTGTTCATTTGAATTTGAAAACTTTTAACTTGAAAACTAATTACAGTCCAAATTAAATGGGGGAAATCTGCAGTAAATCCAAGCAGATTTACAGCATCAAATACACAAGCTACATATTTGTTCCATGTAAATAAAAGCTGCACCACCCTCAGATAATCGCAAATAGACTGCATCAATTCTATACCCCCGACTGAATTACATATGGAGCGGTTTTACATCCCTCCTCAGATAATCATACAGTGAGCTATTTAAACTCAAGCCCTGTCAGCAGTGTGGGACTGGCCCACCAGAGGATTGGTGGATCCTCCAGTTGGCTCCGAGACTTTTCCTATGTCCCTACTGCATCTCTGGAGCTCAGCTACAGTGACCTTGGGGTTCTTCTTTACCTCTCTCATCAAGACTCTTCTCTCACGATTGCTTAGTTTGGCTGACCTCCAGCTCTGCCCCTTCAGCTCTCCTGATTGGCTGCTCGCCCTAACAGTCTCACCTGTCGCTCCCTTCTATGCTAGAAGGGACATCTTACAACACTCTAGACATTTCCCCATATAATACCATATAATATACACAATTGCCCTTCTTTACATCTCCTCCCTTTTTAACCAAAGCCGTCCCTGGCTTCCACTCTAGTAACTACATATATTTACAATACTACTACAATTAAATAGCAGAGAAATGATAGCTGGAATAAGGTTAGTGTCCATCACAGTCCTCTATGGACTTCAGCCCAACTTGGACAATGAGTGCACCAACCCCCACTCAGGCTCAACATAACAATAAAACTGGTAGGCATAACTCTCTGGTAGGGTTGCCGTTTCCCTTGCAGGGCACATCACTGGTACAACTTGGGCCATATAGCCTACAGTACAGTCACAGTCTCTTTTTTTCCATCTTTTTCAGCATTGGAAGCAGCTTGTCTTGTCTGTTTCGTAAAGGCTCTCCTCTGGCTTGTACTGTTCCAGCTGGAAACACTTCACTCCTGCAGCCCAATAGCCCTTTGGGCCTGGCATCCTCTGGAACCTGTGTCAGGTTCCGGAGGAGCGTGACACTCTCCTTGATAGAGGTTGTGCAGACTCTCCGGTTCAGCTGCAGCCACACCTTCTGCCCCTGTAAAGGCTCCCCCTCCCTTTCTCGGGGTTACACTCTCTACTACCCCCTCCAGATGGTTCTGCTTGGATTCTGCCATCTGAGGCTCGACTCTCTGACCCTTGGCCATGTTTACAGCAAGTCTATGTGTGCTCATGATCAGCACCAATACTTTTTCTTCAGTGGCATGCCTGCGGGTGGGTGGGAGACTCCCTCTCCCACCACATGTGTCTATCTTTTCTCATCAATCCGCAATCCTGCCAGACTATGCCAAATGTAAGAATATATGCAGGTTACTAGATTATATTGCGGAAGATAGGTAAAGTATTAGACATGTAGTGATGAGGTGGTGCACCGGCATCAATAACAGAAGACTACACAAGTATTCCGGGGAACTTCAGGCTTTACTCATGTTAGATTTCTTGTGGACGTTACATAGTTATGAAGCAAGGCACATGTCACTTAGACACATTTTAGACCCTCTTTCTCTGGACACTTGGTGACTCTCTCTACCACCTTTTGGTTCCTACCCAGTCCAGCTGTGCAAGGTGCTGGCTTCTGGCGACACAGGACACACTCTGTCCACTCAATGGGTCCCATGACTTTTCCGGCAGTCCCAACTGCCCACCTGACTCTCTTCAGGGTCCACTCTGTCTGGGTCTCAGCTTTCTCTTTTTCTGTCTCAGTGCTTGCTCAATCTCAGGTATAGAAGTGAGTCAGGCTGCTCTCATCTGCCTCGACCTGCCCTGTCTATTGGTGCCTGGATAGACGGGGGTCCCCTTAACTTGCTGCTTTCAACTGGAATTATATACACCAAACATATTTACACTCCTAACTCCCTGAGGGGCTGACAGCCTCTCTCTTATAACTGTCTGCCTGACCTCCAATTCCATCCCCTTCAGCTCTCCTGATTGGATGCTCACCCTAACAGTTCCAACTGTTGATCTCTCTAGACTGTTAACCCCTTCTATATTGTAAAAACACTCTAGATATTTCCCCATATAATACAGTATAATATAATATATACAATATATTGTCCTCCTTTACATGTCCATACACCCCTAACACTGCCCACATATATTATAATGGGTCAGTTAAGAGACACACCTAATAAGATATGAATTGTCCTTCCCCTTTTATAATCTAGTCAGCCAGTCAGGGTCAGCAAACAACCCTAATGAGCTGATGGGTAGCTCTGAAACCTGAACCGATCGTTCAGCATATAAAATATGTTTTCAACTGAGAAACTGCATTTACAGCATGGGAGCTCAGCCATCAGATGAGCTGAGATCCATTTTCCTTTTCTTGCTCCCAGGAACTGAGAAGAATATCTACTGTAAGTGGTATTTTCTAACATTGTCTCCCTTTTTAATTTATGACTGAAATTGCATGTCTGTATGTCATATTATTGTACCTTTCTTTTTGTACTTTATATAAGCACTGTACCTGGTTTCTATTAAAGCTTACAACTTTAATAAATTTGGTCCTTGTATGCTCTAAGAATCTGTAGCTTTGAGCAATGCGTTTTAACCCTGTGACTACTGGAGAGCAGAGTGTTAGTGTTTAACCCTAACAGTGCCTGTTTCTGGCTATTGTAGACCTTCCCTCAGATTTATTTTCTTTTGATAATTGAGGAAGCTGGTGGTAGTGTATATTTTGGAATGCCTGGATGGTGTTGGAGTGTGATTTATGCTCAGTTTGCCACCTGAGAGGAAGGTGAGTACTAATAAGATTGAATGGAAACAAATTAAACTCCTTTACAGTGGCCCTCATGCCAGTAAGTGTGTATGTGACAAGAACTATGGCCACTGACTACTGTGGGAAGCAGGCAAATCCTATGGCTCATATTTGTAAGTGCCACAGGTAGTGTGATATACCCAGGCTCAGACTGACCCACCAGGGAGTCGGTGAAACCCCTGGTGGGCCTCGAGCACTAGTAGTGGAACTACCGCTGCTGCCGCCACATCCTGCCTCAGCACACCCTCTGTCCCGAGCATTTAGAGACCAGGCTCGGGAATTGAGGGCTAATGCCCTCAATTCCTGGGACTGCGCATTCTTAGCGTTCTGTTCCACTATTTAGCTGCTAGTACCGAAGCAAGCCTGATGCTCATCACTTTGCGGGAAAGAGGAGAGAGGGGAGTTTTTTCCTTTTCTATGAATAATGGAGCCTACCTACCTAAAGCCTATCTAGAGCCCATTACCACCTACCTGTATGGGTCTCACCATCACCTACCTACCTGGGGCCCAACTACCTACCACCCACCTACCAACTTGCAGCCCACTTAAAACCTACCTACATGGGGTCCACCTATCACCTATCTGCATGTGGCTCACCTACAACCTACCTACATAGGGCCCAATTACCTACAGCCTACCTAAGTGGGGCCCACCTACCACCCACCTGGGGCATGCCTACCTACAACCTACCTATCTGGGACCCATCTATCAACCTGGGTCCCACCTACCTACCTACATGGGGCCCGCCTATAACCTACCTATACTCCACCTACCTATAATCTACCTACCTGGGGCCCACCTATAACCTACCTACTTGGGGCCCACCTATCTAAAACCTACTTATCTGAAACCCATCTATATACAACCTACTTAACTGGGGCCCACCTATCACCTACCTAACTAGGACCTACCCATCTAAATTGGGCCCACCTACCTAAAACATACCTAAATGGGGCTCACCTATCACCTACCTGAGGCCCACCTACCTACCTGGGACCGACCTACCACAAACATAACAGAATCCTTTCTACCTACCTAACTTGGGCCTACTTATCTACCCGGGGCCTATCTAATGCCTACCCACCTATGGCCCACCTATCACCTACCTAGATACTGTACCTATTGGGGCCTCCCTACTGACCTAACTGGGGCCTACCAACCTATCTTAGACCTACCCATCAGCCTGCCTGAAGTGGGCCTACCTACCTAGTCCTAGAATCTTACCCACTGAGGGCCTACTTACTTAAATAGGGCCTACGCAGCTACCTGGGGTCTTGTTCATTTACCTACCCACCTAGGGACTTGCCTACCTACTTGGTAATATGATTCTAAGGAGCACAGGCAATAGCCATAGTTCAATCTCCAGGGTGTTAGTTCCAACCCCCTCAACCCCATAGAAGACTGTGCATTTAAGCTATGGCCTGTACTCACTCTCCCACCCCTGGGACATTTGTACAGAGATGGGATTAGGTATAGAGGTGCTGGAAAAGTGAGGGTTCTAAGAGATTTGTGTGTAAATTCTACAGGCACATGTGGTGGATGAAAGAAGTCTGGACCGGAGATGTGAACAACTCATCAGATAAAACATCTTCTGTATGTCCCTGGATGTCAGGGTTTATTTTGCTTCTGTGGTGATTCAGTGCTGCAGTCACTGTTATATGATGCGACCACTATATGGCGGTGTTGTAGTTTATATCGCCGCTTGTACAGTATAGTGGCAGCATACACTTGTCCCTGATTGTAAAAGTGAGTGCACAACTGACACTGTTATTAGATGGTTTCACTTTTACTTTATTGATATGATAAATATTTTAGAAAGTGGCGAGGTGTGTGACCAAGGGAAAACTTGGAAGTGAATACTGTAGGTGGACTGGTGGGGAGAGAGGATATTGTATATGGGCTGGTGGGAAGTGGAGGGGGTTATGGAAGTAGTTACTTAGCCATGTGTCTACCCATGATATGTTAGATTTTGTGAGACAGACAGACATGTGAGACAGACAGACATGTGAGAGTGATGTATGAGACAGACAGATATGTGACTCACTTGTAGCTGCATACTGCACAAAACAGTTCTATTTTGCAAACTGTATTATGTGGTAAAATGCACGCATTTAGGTCTGAGAGACCTAAAAATGAACAGGTAATATTTTCATGTACAGTAGCTGTAGGGTGAGCTGCCCAAGATCTACTCCCTGTGGGTCCCAGCCACCCCAGTCTGAAACTGAATATTCCGATGTTATCATGCCTCTCCTGCGATAATGTGTCACGAAAGCGGCGTGATAATGTCATGTCCCCACGTCAGACAGAAGCTCCCAGAAGCACAAGCTATTTGGCAGAGAGAACAGGGAGAGGTGATTATCTCTTTTCCTTATATGGGCCTTCTTATTGTTGAAAAAATCTATCTATCTATCTATCTATATTGGCTCTATATACCAAACTGAAGGGGGCCTATGTACACTTGCAACCAGAAGTTTACATACTATATAAAAAGACACATATGCATGTTTTTCTCACTCTCTGACATGAAATCAAAATAAATCTTACCCGTTTTAGGTCAATTAGGATTACCAAAATTATTTATATTTGCCAAATGCCAGAATAATAAGAGAGAATTTTTAAAGGCATTTTTATTACTTTCTGCAAAGTCAAAAGATTACATAAATTTCATTAGTATTTGGTTTGCCCTTAAACTGTGTGACTTGGGTCAAACGTTTTGGATACTCTTCCACAAGCTTCTCACAATAATTGGTAGGAATCTTGGCCTGTTCCTCCTGACAGAACTGGGCAACAACGACTTTCAACTTCCTTCAAAGGTTTTCTATGGGGTTGAAATCTGGAGACTGGCTAGGCCACTCCAGGACCTTGAAATGCTTCTTACGAAGCCACTCCTTTGTTTCCACCGCCAGTGTGCATGGGATCCCTGTCATGCTGAAAGACCCAGCCACGTTTCATCTTCAATGCCCTTGCTGATGGAAGGAGGTTTGCACTCAAAATCTCACGATACATGGCCCCATTCATTCTTTCATGTACACGGATCAGTTGTCCTGGTCCCTTTGCAGAGAAACAGCCCCAAAGCACAATGTTGCTACCCTCATGCTTCACAGTAGGTATGGTGTTCATTGGATGAAAATAAGCATTCTCTCTCCTCCAAACACGACAAGTTAAGTATCTACCAAGCAGTTCTACTTTGGATTCCTCTGACCATATGACATTTTCCAAATTTCAGCCGGGCCCGGACATGTACTGGCTTAAACAGAGGGGCATGTCTGGCACTGCAGGATCTGAGTCCCTGGCAGCTTAGTGTGTTACTGATGGTAGCCTTAGTTACGTTGGTCCCAGCTCTCTGCAGGTCATTCACTAGGTCTTTCCATGTGGTTCTGGGATTTTTGCTCACTTTTCTTGTGATCATTTTAACCCCATGGAGCCCCAGATGAAGGGATATTCTCAGTGGTCTTGTAGGTCTTCCATTTTCTAATTATTGCTCCCACAGTTGATTTCTTCACACCAAGCTGCTTGCCTATTGCAGATTCAGTCTTCCCAGCCTGGTGCAGGGCTACAATTTTGTTTCTGTTGTCCTTCGACAGATCTTTGGTCTTCACCATAGTGGAGTTTGGAGTGTGTCTGTTTGAGGTTGGGGACAGGTGTCTTTTATACTGATAACTAGTTCAAACAGGTGCCATTACTACAGGTAATCAGTGGAAGACAGAGGAGCCTCTTAAAGAAGAAGTTACAGGTCTGTGAGAGCCAGAAATCTTGCTTGTTTGTAGGTGACCAAATACTTATTTTCCACCATAATTTGCAAATAGATTCTTTCCAAATCAGACAATGTGATTTTCTGGATTTGTTTTCTCATTTTGGCTCTCATAGTTGAGGTCTACCTATAATGTCAATTACAGGCCTCTCTCATCATTTTAAGTGGGAAAACTTGCACAATTGGTGGCTGACTAAATACTTTTTTCTTCACAGGCATCAAAATTGGTGGAGCATTTACAAGATTCTTTGGCCCCATTTTAATTAAGAAATTTTTAGGCACCATTTTAGGCTTGCAAGTACTTTAACCCCTTAAGCCAAACACCTGAAAAGTACTTAACGACCAGCACATTTTTTTAAATGTTTGCCTCTTTGCATTTCAACAGTCGTAACTGTTACGGATGTGGTAGTGGATCCTCTGGACCACCACAAGCGATGGTATAAGCCACGCCAGGGAGCGGAGTCTAAGTAGGTCCGGTTTTCACCAGAGCCCGCCGCAAAGCGGGATGGACTTGCTGCGGCGGATTACTACCAGGTCGCTACCCCTGACGTGACTTGCTTGCGGTGGCAGCCGAGGTGTTGCGCGGTACAAAATCGTGAAGCAGGCTCGTAGTCGGGGACAGGCAGAAGGTCTGGACAGGCGGCAATGGTTCGTGGTCAAGGGACGGAGGCAGAAGGTACGGTACACAGTAAACGGAACAAGACACTTTAGGAACGCTTCCTCTCTAGGCACAGGGCACTATCGATTCGGCAAAGGTGCTGGGGAAGAGGCAGGTCTTAAATAGGGTCCGTGCCCGGTGAGACCAATCACCGGCGCACTGTCCCTTTAAATTTCCCGGCAGTGCCGCGCGCGCGCTAGAGGGCGCGCGTGCACCCGGCCGGCAGCAGGAGCGCGCGCCGGGACGGGAACAGGAGCGTGGATGGGTAAGTGATCCCCAGGCGTGCCGGGGTGTCCGCGGCCCGAGCGTCGGGCTGCGGCACCGGCCGCAGCAGGAGGTGCTGCGGCGTTGCGGGTGTGCCTGCGACCGGACACGGGGGTCGCATGGACACCTGTAACAGTAACCTTTTTATTTTTTCAATGACGTAGTTGTATGAGGCCTCATCTTATTCGGGACAAGATGTACTTTTTTGGGGAAATAGTTTACTTATAAATTATTCACATTTCACACTTAACAACTTGTTAGATTAATTCTACAGGTTATTATGGTCGTGTAGATACCTAATATGTGTAGGGATTTTTTTTTGTGTGTGTAATGTATGCACAAATACTTTTTAATTAAATATGTATTGTTTTTTTTTTTCTACACCTTTTTATGTTTTTTACTTTTTTAAAATCCCATGAAGGGATAACGGTTTTATATTTTTTAACACTTAGTAATGTATTTGTATATTAATATATGCTAATACATTATAATCTGTGTCAGTTTGACGCAGGCAGCAATCAGGGCAGCACACAGTGTACCCTGATCGCTGGTTTGTTACATCGACAGCCCTGGGGCTACTCTGGGTCGCCGGAGCGGACTGTGCAGCCATTGCCTGGGCTCTGTCGAGTCACCAACAGATCACCTGACAGAGCAGGAGAAAGCCCTAGATTATGCTGCGGTCACGAACCACAGCAATCAAAGGGTTAAGCGCCGGGGATTGGAGGTTTCCTCCACTTTCAGGCGCTTGCAGAGGCTGTGCTGGGAACAGGGCTGTGAAGTTGGTGGGCAGTCGTTAAGGGGTTAAGGTGCTAAAAGTTAATAAACACCCTTAAAAAAAACCCTCATTTTGGAAACCACACCCCGAAAGTAACATATCCAAGTGTGAAGTGAGCATATTGACATCACAGGGTTTGCAGGGATTTTTTTTTTCTAGTGTTGGGCCGTGACATAAATTCAGATTTTTGCACTTAACATAAAATTCTTTTCTCTTCTGATTCATCGGGGGACACAGCACCTTGGGTATAGGCCCTCACCATAGGAGGATGACACTAGACGGAAACCAAACCTGTTGCTTCCAGCTGGATGGACTATATCTTTTTTTATTGATACCAGGATACCCAGTTGATACAACTGCTGTTGAAAAAAGGATAAATCATGGCTCAATTCCAAGGAGAAAATGCCAAGATTAGTATCAGGAAAAGACGAAGACGAAAATAGAGGGGTGATTGGTGTCCCCCAATGAATCAGGCAAGAAATGGATTTTGCAGTAAGTACAAAAGTTCAAATTTTTTGTCAATTTCATTTGGGGACACAGCACCTTGGGATGTCCAAAAACAGTTCCAGAGAGTGCGAAAAAATCAAAAAGAAAAAATGTACAGCTGCGTGAGTCAGTTAGCACTCTGCCGCCTGCAGTACCTGACAACTGAGGCTTGCATCAGCCGAGGCCAAGGTATGGATTTGGTAGATGTAGAACTTTGGTAGAAAGTATGAAGTGCAGCCCAGGGCGCAGTCTTGTAGGACTTTGAAGCTGAAGCTTGATGCCCAACCACCCCGGAGGCACCAACCACTGGACTGGAATCAGTGGTGACCTGAAATGGAAGAGGTTCACTGGTAGACTTCTGAAATTGCAGACCAGATCCAACTGCCAATTTTGGCCTTAGAGGCAGCAAAGCCCATATGTGGAACCTCTGAAATGACAAAAAGAGTCTGAGCGTCTAAAAGATTCAGTGGCCATGAGGTAGATCCAGACAGCCCTGAAAATATCCAAACAATGCAACGCCCGCACTTGGAGATGAGAGGGAGAGGGGCAAAAAGAGGGCAGAACTATGTCCTCATTGAGGTGGAATGAGGAGACCACCTAAGGGAGAAACAAATGCACAGGACATAGGACAAGTACATAGGACAAAAAGAACCAAAAAATTGGATGTACAAGAAAGAGCTGCCATTTCAGACATTCAATGGATAGCTGTAATGGCCACAAGGAAGTCCACCTTGTAAGAAATTAAACAATTAAGACTGCATAGCCTTTAAAACAACATTTAAGTTACATGGCTTGATCAGCCTACTGACAGAGAGAGTGACCAACTGCAAACCCTTGCAACCCACCCCTGAGGACGGGAGGCCAAAGTGCGCTGAAAAAGGACGAGGAGGAAAGGCAAAGGCCTTGTTCCAGTCCTGACTGAAGAGATAAAAGTATCCTCAGAGTAGATCACTCTGCTACTCGGACCAGGCATAAAAAAAGCCATCCAGATTTGATTATAAATCTGGCCAGACTAAGGTTTGCGTGGCTGAATCATGGTCCAGAAGTTCGAATCTGAAAGACCGTGAGATTCCAGAATTGTGATTTCAATAGCCAAGCCATCAAATGCAGCTGAGGTAAAGTAGGGTAGAACAGGACCTTGGGAAAGGAGGTCCGGGTGCAAAGGGAGATGCTATGGAACATCTGCCGACAGGGCAGGGCATTCCAAGCTCTGTAGGGCCTATCTGGAGCAATAAGAATGGCTGGAACCCTCTCGGTATTCAAGCGTTTGAGTGCTCGAGGGAGAAAGGGCAGAGGGTAGACCAGCGTAAACTGACTCCAAGGAAAAACCAGTGCGTCTACAACGAGAGCAAGAGGATCTCGGAATCTGGATACACAATTCGGGAACTGATGGTTGAGGCGGAATGTCAGCAGATCGATGTCTGGCAGAAAATACCACTCCCAGGGATCCACCAATGTCCAGCTGAGTTCTCCACCCCTGGAATAAAAATCGCCGATAGGGAGGGAACCAGGCGTTTCGACCCACAAAGGATCCGCAAGGCCTCCAGGAAAACCATATGGCTCCTGGTGTCTCCTTGCTGATTCAGATGCCACCAACGTGGTGTTGTAGGACTGAATTCGATCTGGATGACCTTGAAGGGGACCTCAACGGCCTCGGTATGCAGAGCCTGACCGCTTGCAACATAACCTTCCATGCCACACTCCACATCACTACTTGACCGCCTACTGTCTGCTCCACCTCTTCTCTGCCAAGTAGCTGCTGACTGTCCTCAAAGAGTTTGTCCTTGATGTATAGTGGCGCTGAGCCAAGACCACATAGTAGTTCTCTGGCTGAGGGAACCGAACGGGACAGAGGCGTGTTGAGGACAGGTGAGGGCCACTGACCTGTTCCCGGGCCTTGCCAACTAAGGGTTGTGTCTGAAGAACCCACCGACTCTTGACTGGGGTTGTCATATGTCATCTGTGAGGAAGTTGATGTCCTAGTCAACCAATCAAGAACCCTTGGGTTGCTGGTCAACACACGGCCGCTAGATGACATCAGCGGTTCTGGCCTCACCTCACGTCCCCTTACTGTGCTGCGACCTGTGCCTGCTCCACGAACGTTTGTGCCACTGCCACTCACATGTGAAGGGCCTGCCACTTCTCTGTCTGACATACTATTTGATCAAAAATTTACAGACTCTGTTTAATGAAGATGTCTGTAAATGATAAATACAAACCCTGTATTTTACTCCAAATTACCCCACAAACAAGAGGATAAATTAACCCTTGATATAAAATACCCTACAGAAAAACCAGATGGAATTTAGGTGTATATGGGGCAAAAAATACAGACACCCTGTATTTTACTCCAAATTACCCCACAAACAAGAGGCTTAATTAAGCCTTGGGTATGAAATACCCTACAGAACAACCAGATGGAATTTAGGCGTATATGGGGCAAAAAAATATAGACACCCTGTATTTTATTCCAAATTACCCAACAAACAAGAGGCTTAATTAAGCCTTGGGCATGACATACCCTACAGAACAACCAGCTGGAATTCAGGCATGTATGGGGTAGAAGTACACCTACCCTGGACTTCAGGGAGAAAACGCCACAAGCTAAAAAAAAATAATAACGCTGGTTGAGTAACAAGTGTGTATATGACACACACTTGTGAAGGTCTTTCATCCAGTAGCTAAAAAACGAGTTTGTTTTCTAAAGAGTACAATATAGTGCAGCAGCAGCAGCCAGATGCTTATTGACAGGAGTCACAGTGAGAAGTGTGAGAATTTAAGATGGTTTCAGCATTTATACGGCTGTGACGTCCCAGAAACCGGCTGGTTGCTGATTGGCTTCATGTCTACACATGTCATTGAGGGTGTTCATTTCTTCCTCCCAGAGTTCTCTGCACCATGTCACGTCATGTGCTCTCGGCCATTTTAGAAAAAAAGACTATTAGTTCCCGCGAAGTACCATAAACTTCAGCTTCGTGCAGAACCGAAGTTTTCCTGAAATTCTAAATGAATTCCACTTCGTTAGAATCGATTCACCCATCTCTAGTAGCAGTGCCTGGCTTTCAATGGCAGGGCACATAAAATACTGTGACACCAAGTTTCCTTCCGCTAAGTGCCAGCAAAAGGTCAGATATTTGTAATGAAGTTGTCTCCTGTGTCTGAAAGGTAGACAAGGTAATGGTGTGTGCCGCTAATGCTTATTGGTGGATCAAATGATCCTCTTCACTGATTGTCTCTGTTTGGAGCCCCTCTGCCATGTTGGCATGCCCTTACATCGTCACTGCTCCCCACAAATTCTAACAGCTTGGTCAGAGTGGCCCAGATGGTGGGCGGTTTGCTGAAATGACCACCATGCTTCTCTCAATCCAATGGTGCACCCTCCTTTAATATTTGATAGCAAGGCAAAATGTATTTCAGTACGCAATAGAGATCTGTCTAGTAGTCAATGATCTTCCACCAAGAGGTACACTACCTAATTACATCAATGAACAAAATGACTTCATCTGCAAACACAGCAGATTTAACCACTTTGCATCCCATTGTGATACCAGCAAAGTGATCTGATTTTTCTAGGTATCTTCCCAGCGACTATAAAATAATATTTAACAATAGTGACAGCATTCCTGCCTTTTTAAAGCACAAAATGACAGATATCCATTGTTATTTAGCACTGGGCTCTGTGTATAGGCCAAGTGACCTAAACCTCAAATTTATACCCATTCTGCTCTGTACCATCCCTACCTAGCAATGTCAAAAGTGTTGTCATCCATAGCCAAAAAGCTGAATGGTGATAGTAGTGAACCCTATCCAGTATCACCAAAGCTACCCAAACGTTCATTACTACAGCCCAGCAATTTAGAAACATCACATAATGATTGAACAGGATAACAACTATTCCAGTCTGTTGGCTATTATTTTTGCATAAATCTCTGTCTATCTGTTCTTTTAGAAGTAAATAATTTCCCAGGAAACAACAATTCTGAAGCATCCTTCTTTATGCCGCGGTTTGAAGTATGCTTCATCAGTTTTTCTTTTAGGAAATTTAGGAATAAAGTGGAAATGGTGACATGTATGAATCTCGCCGCGTCGGAGCGCCCGTTTTCGCCCGATTTCAAGTGAAAGCTGCGCCTCATGTATGTCGGCGCCCGAGGTGCACTCATACATGCGGTGTAAAGTCCACCGCGCCTCGCCAGTGTGTGAGGCGCAGTGCGGCACTTAGGGCCAGGTGCGGGGCTGTGCCTAAGATTCGCCGCCTGAGGAGGTGCGCTCATACATGCGGTGAAAAGTCCACCGCGCCTTGCCAGTGTGTGAGGCACAGTGCGGGACATAGGCGCAAAAGGGACTGCGCCTAACATTTATTCCGATTTGAGACAGGCTGGAAAACAGCGAGAAATCATTAAACATGTTTGTAAAATCAAAAAGTTGTCTTTTTTTTTTTTTTTATCACGAAAATTTTTTATTGCTTTTTTATCAATTATACAGAAAGAAATGCCAAAAATAGAAATACAGGGCATATTTGGAACAGTCTACAGCCATATTTATCGCATTAGTATTCTTAAAACCTCGATTCCTCGAGGATACATGTTCTATTTGAGTCGTAGCAATAAATTTGAGAGAAACATCATATAAACTAGGAACAGTAATGAAGAAAAACAATAAAAGTAAAACAATAAAAGTTCCAAGGTGAAGCGTATAAGTTGAGCCGCAAACTATTTCCCAACATCACATCTACCCTAAAAGAGTCTCTATGCCCAATTTATGCCCCATCTCCTAGGTGTAACTCCTTGATCCGTAACCTTCCCAGATTGCCAGCCATCTGATGCGTATGGTACCATGTCGTATCTTTAAAAGATTGCATAAATTTTTGGATATCTGAAAACAGGGAGAAAGGCCTCATTAAAGACCCTCCATGTCTTAAAAATATATTTCTGTGTTTGTTTCCTTATTATGGATCATGGCCATTTTGTCATCACATTATGGTGTTTAACCATCTGAATTACAGAAGGTAGATGGATGGTACCCTCGGGTTTAGCACTCGACAAGAAGGGACACCTCTTAGCTGCCATAAGAAACTATGTGGGACTTTTGTTTGTCCTGTTCTACACCTTGTTTTTATCACTTTTCTCGGGATATTGTGTTGTGGAATAATTTATGCAAAGGATCCATCTGGAGTGTAACCTGGTAGGTTAACGCCTTACCAACCGAATCAGCTCGGCCCAGAATTTCTGGATATCCGGGCATGCCCAAATGCCCGTTGCGTGAAGTCTGTGCGGGGTCTTGAACATTTTGGGCATGCTACAAGCCGTCGGTGGAAGAGGGATGAGGAGGTATATTAAATCCATATATTGCCTAATTGGGACCAATCTAAAATATGTACTCTAACGACTCATATATTCAGTGTCTGACGCACCCTTATCCATCGTTCCAAAACTCCCTCTGCTACATTGAGTTTTATGGGAAATCTCTTTGCACCCCCAAGACCTTTATGGGGTTCAATTTGATCATATGGCATTTAGCCCCGCATAAAACCGTGACAGAGAACTGTTGAAACATGATTTTCTCTCCCAAGAGCATGTCAAAGTGCTTATTTCTTTTCAGTGGGACGATTCCTAATTTTTGTTTGTAGAAATTATAAACCTACTTGTTGTATTAGGTAGGAATTGGGAGTGGGTCTAAACTTATATTGGGTCCTGAAGTTCCCGAATGTTAAAAGAAGCGGTGTTCTTGTGAGTGAATTAATTGACGGAAGGTTAGTATACCCTTTTTCTTCCATGAGGGAGAGCCAAGGAATCCTGTCTGGAGAATATATTCAGGGTGCCCCACCCTGTCACATAATAATTGTTAGTTGATAAGGTAATTTAACAAGTTCCCTGGCAGCCTTCCAGGCACTGATCGTATCGCGTACAGTTAAACTATGTCGCGCTACAGAGGGCAAAATTTTGTAGGGTGTATGAAGCAGAGCCTGAGGCACCAAGGGGCCACCAAGATGGCCTTCCACGCGATCGATATTGGAAAACATGAAGACCTATTAACCCAATCCGCGCCATGTCTGAGTAAGCCGCCAGGTTATAGGCCTCTAATGTTAGGAACATTTAGTCCACCAATGGTCCTTGGCGCATTTAATTTTTTAAAAGCAATTCTGGGGAGTTTTGTTTCCATATATTTTTATAAAAGCATGTTGTGGCCTCTTCACAAAGGTATTTTTCATTTAAAAGTGGAAACCGGGTTTGTTGTAAGTAACGGAGCCTCGGGAAGCTAATCATTTTTATTAAATGGCCGCGGGCTAATAAGGGTATCGGCAGATGCGTCCATCTAGACAGTTCTGTGCAAATTTTGTGTATCACTGGAGGGAAATTCAGCTCGTATATTGAATCTGGAATCTTCTATTAGTTAATGCCCAAATATTTAATGGACTTTTGGGGCTACTGTAACTGGAAGAGCCTTGATAGGGCAAGTTGGGATGTCAGGTGTCAATCTGTGGGCGGACAGATCTAGTAGTTCTGTTTCCTAGCATTTACCTTGAAACATGAGTCAGGTACAAACTCATTTAAGATTTTTAGGATTAGACCCACCCTTCTTTTGGTTAGAGCAAAAGCAAATTAGGTCTGTCCGCGAAGAGAAGCAATCCTCAGAGTATGGTTTCCCTTATTTTTATCCCCTAAGTTCCTCAGTTGGGATATGTATCTGTTTATGGGCTCTATGGACAATATTAAACAGTAAGAGGGACAAGGGGCATCACACTGAAGGAGTTGACTCTCCATAATGGGGAAGGAATCCGATAAGAAATCCAGGTATGGCTTTCTTAGCGAAGGGTTAGAGTAAATTGCTGTAATTATTGCTCGAAGGGAACAGTGAGCCCCATATAGGTCATTTACCGTCTCATACACTCCAGCTCACTGTTGTCAAAAATGCTTCTCAGCATTCAATCGACAAACAGAGCTGGGGGTCGGTTGGTTGTGTGGATGGATCATGATTTCATCCAAGTCGGTTAGAACTTTTACGGATATTAGTTACGCGATCTGGATTTTTTACAACAGCTACTTTGTTGTTCCGAGATAAGTCTGGGTAATAGAATCGCCAAACGATCCGCCATTATTTTGGATAGAATCTTTAAATCTACGTTAATGAGCGAAATAGGGCGATAAGAGGCAGGATCTGTGTGGTCTCTGTCTGGTTTAGGGAGGACACGTATAAACGCTTCATTCATGTATTTTGGGACAGCCAAACCTGACAAAAATAGATTAAAGAGTTTTGTCAGCGTAGGAAAATACCTCTGGATAAGATTTGAAAAAAACTCTGCTACATAGCAGTACCGGGCCCGGAGATTTTGGTTTCCAACTGGCGTTATTAGTCTGAGAAACAATTTCGTCTGTAACAGGGGTTCCAGCAGATCATCTTATCGTTCTGAGTAATGGATGGCAGGTCTTATACCGGCTATGCCACCTGGATTCGGCCGCTATGATGTCTGTAGTACTCTATCTGAAGGGCGATATAGTATTCCTCATAAAATTTTCTGAATATTTCTGTAATTTTCTTCCCTGAATGGTGGAGTTGGCCTTTTTCGTCTTTTAGCGAGCAGATTGTGTTGTGAGGTCTAAACCCCTTAGCCAGGTTTGCTAATTGTCTGCCTCGATTTGTTCCGATTTAAACAATTGGGCATCCCTGAATGATTTTTTCGACCTTTCCCTTTGTGCCATCCAGAATTCGTACTCCCTCCTACTATTTATCCATACTTCCTTGTTTTTGGTATTTGGGTGAGTCCTAAAGTCTGTGTATGCCGCTCTCAACTTTTCGGTCAATTCCCGTAGACGCGAGTAAATTTTTCTTTTTCGCGCGGCTATATGCGATATGATCCTACCCCTTATCACTACCTTTGCAGTCTCCCAGTACAGTTGGGGGTCATTCTCATGGATTGCGTTGGTTAGTTTGTAGTCCAACCACCAGTTTCGGATTAGAATCTCAAACTCTTCGTCTTTGTAGAGATATGTGGGAAAACGCCAAATGTGTTCCGTTCCACGCGGTGTAAAATCTCCTATTGTGATAAGGATTGGGGCATGATCAGAGATGACAAGATCCTTAATTGTTGCCTCCATCACTCTTGCCGACATCTGAGAGGAGGTCAAAAAGTAATCTATACGAGACCAGGTGGAGTGGGGTGGGGAGAAAAAAGTAAAATCTCTGCCCTCTGGGTGTAGTGTTCTCCAGATGTCAGCAAGATGAGTCTGGGCCAGGAAGTCGGCTAGGATTTTATCTCTATTAACTCCCTTCGCTGTTCTATCTTCTACCGCGTTATGTACCGTGTTAAGGTCGCCGCCTATGATTTTTAGGGGGGTTGCATCTGAGAGAATGTGATCAGCAAGATTTTGAAAGAAGGCTTTGTTTTCCCCGTTTGGCCCATAAACATTATATAAAGCTAGTTTTGTGTTTGCTATCAGTAGCGTGACCCTGAGAAGTCTCCCCTCTGAGTCTTGTATTTGATCGACCACCGAACATGGTAAATTCTTGTGGATCAGCAGAAGAACTCCTCCCACCCTTCCCCTCGCAGGCGACCCATAGACCTGTCCGACCCAAAGCCTTTTCAGTCTATAAAAATCAGAGGCCTCCAAATGTGTCTCCTGTAAGAGAGCAATATCCGTTTTTAGTTTTTTTAGGTGTCTGAGGACCATATGTCTCTTTTCTGGGGACCTAAGACCCTTAGTATTCCATGAGACAATGTTAATCATTGTTAGTCGTAGGAGAGATACCTTCGTGGGTATTGGATATCGCTCTTTTAACTCCAGGGCGTGTGGTGTGAGGATGGAATATTGACTTTTGACTCAGAGGAAACAGACAGACAACCTTGGATATAAACTGAACATAATAAAACTTTACGTCATCCAACATGATAACGCCTATGCTTGAGGAGTATACACTCCAACAATGTTGCCCTGGAGAGGTAGGATGTACTGTACACCTCTCCAAGTGTTTAGGCTTGTGGACCTCTCTTCTTCCCAACATGAGAAATCAAAATGTGTTAACCATTTACATATTGCTCCCCTTGCGGCAGCAACCACCAATTAGAGCCCTGTGATCTCTACCAACATGTTATTGACCTTCACTCTCTCTTGGAATATATTAAGGCTATCGGACCCTTAGCGCTTCCCCCTGCCCCTCGAACGACGGGCACGGAGTAGCCCAACGGCCGTCGCCCACCTTTCCTCCCCACTGATTTTAGTCACAGCAAGTATGCTGTCTTAATGTATTAAAAGTGACATTACATTAGACCTGATATTTTAATCCCTGTCCTGAACAGATAGCTTACAATGATCTATCTTGGCCAACAATTGTCAGTTACATCGAAGATCACTGCAAGTTAGCTTCTAGTAGCACCCTCCAAAATGGAGTAGGGCCTTCAGCCCGTGTCAAGTTCCCCGCGCAAAAGAGGGCAAGGAACGGCCCAGGGGCCCTGCGACACCCCTTCCGACCCTCCCATACACAATATATCCAATGGCATAGAAGCAAAATAGGACATGTAAAAATTTAAATTTCCCAGGGGGGACTTGCTATTCCTTAGTCACGTTGTTATGGTTACATGTCTCCAGTGCGCTCGTCCGATACTGTCCTTTGTTCCTATGGACGTGAGGGATCGGGCTCGAGGAGGGAGACCCCCCCCGTCTTGATTAATCATTTCGGATGGTAAGTCCGGAAGACGTCGCTGTGGGGGGGACTGTGGAGGCCCATCCCTGGAATTGCATCTCTGTCTGTCGATAAAGGCCTTAGCATCGGAAGGAGTATGGAACGTCGAGGAGTTCCCATTTTTATGGAAAACTAATAGCATCGTGGATATATAGGGGCAAATTTTTCTTGCCTATGGTAGATAGCTCTGTTACAGATGGCGAAAAATCCCCTCTGCGGCGTGTCACCACTTCTGCCCGAAAAGTTCTTCAACAGATATAGTAGGCGGATGCCCTGGTATTTAAGGCCCAGCAGACCTTTGATCTTTTGATGCTCGAATCAGATCATTACTTATGCAGTGACATTTAAGTAATTTTTACCTATGACCTGCTTGGTCCTGTCCGCCTATTGGTATTCAGTGGCGGCAGTGTCAGCTCTGGTCTCGCTTCTCAGAAGTTTAGGACCAACGCCTGGTGGGCTTTACACAGTAAAAATATTGCCAGGATAGGCCCAATTATAGCTGGTATCTCTTGGCTCGCAGACTTCTATGCAAATTATGTATTGTAGGATAGATATCCGGTTAAAGCCCACAATTTGCAGGTTGTGTCTCGGACCTGTTTCCAGATCGTCAATTTTGTGGTTATAAAGTTTGTTGTCAGATAACACATCTTTTAGTTACTTCTACGTCGCCGTCAAGATCCATCTCAGGGGACTGTACCTGAACTCCAACTCCTCGTCAAGCGTTGGCCATGATCTGCAATGTCCTTTAACTACGGGGCGAACGCTATCGGGACGACCTGTGCTAGCTAAGGTTTTTTGTGGTCGGGAGCTATTCAGCCGTGTAATTCGGCGATCCATTTTTTTGAAGTTATGCCTCTTTGTAGACCTAAGCATATCTCTCTGGTCAGATGATTGGCGGAGTAGGTGTGAGGTCTTTCTGTGAGGGGATTCCCTCCCACGTCAATTGAGGACGGAGGGTTCCTTCTGTGGGTCTTGTTCTAGAGGCCGAGTTTTTACCGACTTTCACTCTTGTTGTTTTGCTGCTATTGATCTCCCATTTCTTGAATATATGGTCCATAATGGGTTTGGGCCAGAAAAAAGGATTGGGGCTATTTTAATCGTGGCGGTTACTTAGATAGTATTGAGAAACTGTTATGATGTTTTGTTCTTCAAAAAGGCACCACTGCTGGAGGCCTTTCACACAGAAGGACGTTAGAGGCGTTGCGTCTAGTTTTAATACCATCAAGTTTGGTAAAAACACAACCACAAACACATATGTCTCAGAGCGTGTTCACCTAACTTGGTTTTTTCGTCGTGGAGGAGTGGAGGCAATAGTTGGGTGGCTTATGCTAATGAACCCTTGGCTTGGCGGTCCAGAGGATACGTGACTGTGTAGATGTACGGGTTGTCACCTGTAACAAGTTTTTACAGGTGGCAAGGGAGCAGTGTAAAGTTACTTGTCTCTCAGGCGCCAGAGAGGATCAGCTGCTTGTCTGCCACCAGCTTGCTGAGAGAGTTAATCTGTAGAAGTCCCCTCCACGGAGTGTGCGTGTTGTAGGGGGTGCGATACCAATCAAATCCCTTTATTTCTTCAGGGGGCAGCGTGATGTCTGCGGGGTATTACTGATGCCTCAGGAGATGCTCTATAAGACGCACGGACTGCACGTGTATCCCCAGCGGGTGTCGCTGTTTGTTTATAGCAGAGGAGGGTGTGTTTAGTTACAGCGGAGGATGTCGTTATCATGGACTGATTGCAGGCCCTTCCACCCTGTGAGCACCCTACAGGAAGGGGACAAGACACATGTGCCAGATTGCAGGGGTCCGGCGACAGCAAGTGTCCTTGTGCAGTCTCGCAGGCAATGTACTTAGTGATGCTGGGAGCGGGTAGTCAAAGATGGCGACCGTTAGCTGCCTATGAGTCAGGTGGCTTTGCACGTCCTCCCGGGGGGGACCGCTTAGCAGGGGCCTCCTATCTCACCCCGTTATCTAAGTACCTGTGTCGCCTGGAATGCCGCTCCGCATACTGTAGGCACCCGCAGGGCTGAATTCTGGGCGCGCGTCACTCCCCTCAACTCTCCCCTGCTTTCCCGCCGCGTGGAGGGCTACACCTATGGTCTATGTCGCCGTCTGTGGTTCGCTGCTTCACTCCGTGCGGTCTCCCGTTGTCCACCGCTGTGCCCTGTCCTCTGGCACGACCACAGGGGGCTGATGACCGGTATTTCCGACGGGTATTGGTGGCGGTGCTCCGGAGCTCTTACTCGCACATCATCTCATGGCGGCGCCGGAACCGCCAAGTCCAAAAGTTGTCTTTTAAATGAATGAATGAATAAAGTGAAAAATCAAAGCTGTCTAAAAATGTATTGAAAAAGTTGATCATTTAAAATTAAAGGGAAAATATATAAGATCGCTAAATAAATCAATCTCAGCTCTCAGCTCCGTGAGGCATGGAGTATGATTAAAAAAATCGTTTTTATTCGGTGTAAAACATTATCTGAAAAAGAGCTCTAACCTTGTAAAAACATACATCAATCAAATCCCTTACAATGCGTTTGTCGCCGTTCCCGGCGCAACAACAGGAATTGCGATATAGCAAATTGCCGGGAAATACAGTAATTCAAATTCTTTAAACGTTTCTCATTGGTCGGCAAAAAGCAACCAATCAGAATAGGAGCGACAGTGACCCATTATAAGCTATGGAGGAGTATTCACCAATCAAATGCAAAGGAGGGACAGTTAAAAATACAGTAAAAAAGGCAGAAAAGAGCTGATTGGTTGAGATCAGGCAGCAGATATGAATCCACTATATGTAGTGCGTCTATTTTGAGTGGAGCAAGAAGGGCGCGATAGAAGGGCGCCCTAAAAGTTATTACTGTATATGGGAAATATTCTAGTACTGTGATTGGTTGGGGGGAAGAGGGGCTCGTCCTGCTCAGCCAATCAGCGGGTGAGCTACTATCTCATAGATTTATGGGGAAAAGAAATGCAGAGCGAGCTCTGTTTGTGATTGGTTAATTTAAAAGAGGCCGGATTATTTGGGCCAATGGGAGAGGGGAGCGACGCTCTTATGGGTTTTTCTAATGCAATCTATATAAAAAATTTTACATGGCAGAAATAAAATGACAAGACTCACGAAGTTGTGCCGATCTGTATATAACATGAACAATAATATGGGGGTAACGAAAAAGATAAATATGAATTCAATGAGTTCATTTTTATTTCTTTATTTTTGTTAGCCAATGATCAATAATATGGGTGTAACGAAAATAAAGAAATAAAAATGAATAAAACAATTTTTTGAGAATCATACTCCATGCCTCATGTAACTGAGAGCTGAGATTGATTTCTTTTGCGCTCTTCTATATCTATATATATTTCCGCAAATTTTACGTTCTCGCTTTACTTCGCCTCCTCGGTATTTAGACAGCTTCAATAGGTTGCCTGTCGGAGTGTCGAGCGCTGCAATGCGCGCACTGTGCCGAGCCGCATAAAGCATGCCTCGGAGTGTTGAATGTGCCCCGTCCGCCCAGAAGCCACGCCGCGCCCAGTGCATGCCCCTTCCTGTTAGGCGCATCCGAAAGTGGCGAAGGTTGCGCCTAACACCGCATCACTGCATCCGACAGTGGATTCGGACCGGTGAGGCGCAGGTTCCGCCAGAAAACAGGCGCAACTCCCGATAATCCATGTAGCCCTAGGGGTTTGTCCAATCAGTGCTGACAGTCAGACTACGTAGGGACACACTCCTTCAACATGTAACACTACTTTTGTCAATTAATGAAAAAACATTCTATGGGGAATGATTGTGTAACGGCACATTCCAGACGTATACGAAAATTTGTCCCAAAATTGTTATTGCATAAGAAAACACAACTATTTCCTAAAGTAGACATGTCAAGAGATGCTATGCATCCTTTTTAATTCTACTGTTGCATCTTTCATCTATCCACTAGGCAGATCACTTTTTTTTTGCAGGTTGAGTATTTTATAATGCAACCTTTCATAACCTTTGCAGCTTCCCAAAATACCTCTGGGAGATGATTATATGCATCATTAGTAGACACATATTCAAGCCACTCTTCACTTAATGGCACAACCAATACTTTATCTTTAATTAGGAGGCACAGATATTGCGACAAGTAATCAGAACCCTTTAGTAACAAAATTCAATCAACACTGGAGAATGATTGAAGAGTAATAGGTCTCCTAACTTGACATCAATCACTTTAAATAAAAGTTGTTTGTAGGGAAGAATATGGTCAATTTTATTTTGATTTAGTGAAAAAATGTAATTTGGTCCATGGGGGGGCATTGCCCATAGGAATCAACCTGACCCATGTAGTTTATCAAAGGATTGAAAACAATATCCAGCAATCTATTTCACCTAGTACCCAAGGTACTCAGTTTTCTATCAGCTTGTTAGTTTAGAGTCATGTGGAGGTCGCCCCAACCACCATCTGATATTGTCACTCAAAAGTTGTTTCTAATTCTCTGCTGCCTGCTATTTTAATTAGTTCTTCAGGGGCTGTGGGGCTATGTCAAGAAAGTCTAAGTGTTTTGTCTCAATTTGTCACAATTATTATCCAGCTTTCTTACATCCTTTCTCCAAGCCCACTATCTACTAAATACCAAGCCGCCATCATTTAATTGCCACATCAGCCACCCAAAGAACATTTTAACCACCTGTTTAATCACTAGATGCCCTGCTCAGTCAGTGGGTTTTCTTAATCTTTGTGTATATCTTCAGGACTTTGTTCCCTGGCGATATCTTCTGGGTTACTGGGTATGTTTCAAGGCTTAGTTCCCAGGAGATATCTACTGTCTTATGCAGCTTCAGGACTTAGTTCTCCTGTGATGTCTGTTATTTTTTAGAGCATGTCTTCTGATGACTGAAACTACACATCTAATAAATTTCCATTCTAAAGAATACTAACAGGAAGTCATTACCTATCAGTGCAATCATTGAGAAATAACATCACAGGACCTGTTTACTTACTACATAAGCTCAATTAACTATTAGGAGAATTGTTTACTACCATACTATACTCGGTTACATAAATCATGCTTTTGTAATATAATCAATATGTGTATATTAAAACGCTAAGCAAAATTTAAAAAAAATAAAAATAATGTAAAGATTTGAAAATCTATTATAGCTATATTTTTTTTAAATTACAATAGAACACATAACAGAAGTTGAAAGTTAGATATTTATCAATTTTAAAAAGGTTGGGACAGGTTTAACAAAAGGCTGGCAAAGTAAGTGGTACTAATGAGAAAGAGTTGGAGAGTCAATGTTCAATTAAAGGGGTTTTGCCCCAAAAAGTAGTTCCTTTGAACAAGCGGGATTCCCTTTTTAGGCTTGAAAAAGGGGGGTTTGTTTGTGTTTTAAAAAAACAGTACCCCCCTCTGTGATGATCATCCCCCCCCCCTACCTTCCCGTACTAGTCTCTGTAAAATGAGCAAACATTTTTTGGTAATCCCCAGGGGTTAACTGTATTTTCACAACCCATATGCATTTTATTGCTCCCCCTTTTTGCCCCGGAGAGAAGATAAGTCAGCAGGAATCTTTCATTTTCCCTTAGAAAGGGGGAAGGGGGGGGGCTTAGACAGAGCCGGGAGAATCTACATGTTTAATCAGATAATTCATTCATCCAGTGGTTTCTCTATCAAAAGACAAATCATTTTTCCCCCCAGTCCCCCTTTAAAGTGGGCCATATTCATATTTCCCTCCTCGATAAGGTGAGACAACGCAAGCGCGGGCCATCAGCCCCTTTAGCTCCTGGGGTGTCTAAGTAAACTTCAGGAAACCCCAAAGGGATTTAGTAGGTGTAGATCTCGACTTCACTTTTTTGATGACATATTTTAAAAAGTGATTAAAACCCTTTTGGAGGCCCTGCAAAATTGGATCGTGGCAAAACCCCTTTAAATCAAATGGCTGGCCATATTTGCTTTATAGAGACTCTTTAATGTGCTACTTTTATGCACAAAGGTTGACCAATGTATGAAAAACTGTTACTAAAAATAATGGAACAAGTTAACCACTTAAGTACGCAGCCAGTTTTGACCTCTCTGACAGAGCCCCATTTTTTAAATCTGACATGTGTCACTTTATGTGTGAATAACTTTTTGATATTTTTACCTATCCATCTGATTCAGAGACTGCTTTCTTGTGACACATTGTGCTTTAAGTTAGTAAAAAAATGTTAGTCCTTACAACCCGTTTATTTGTGAAAATATCAAAATGTCATGAAAAATTTTTGAAGAATGAGTCATTATCAAAGTTCAAAATTGTCTGCGTGCAAGACAAAAAGTTTTTTCCCCACGTAGTTAAAACAGCATTCCTTATGTTTACAGTAGGTTGCATTTTTTAAATGTCTGTTTTTTAGGACATTAGGCAGATTAGAAATTTAGTAGTAATTTTGCTTGTTTTCAAGAAAATTTGCAACATTTTTTCGTGGACCAGTCTTGTTCTGACATGGCTTATATGGGCCTGTATGTTAGATATTCCCATAGATGATAAGAAATACACCCCCTTAAAAAATTTAAAACAGGATTTAGGGAAATTTATCGACCCATTAGGGGTTTCACAGAAATGAAAACAAAGTGGATATTGATTTACCAACGTTTTTAGAGTATTTTACCTAGTGGGGATTTGGTCAACCCCTAAGTCTCCCAATAAAAGTCCTCCGGACTTTGGGAACTCATTTTCATTATCATTTTCTTTATTACAGGTTTATGGACTCTCTAGGGGTTTTAAAATTTTAAAAAACACTAAAATAGCCCCAATTGGAAACACACCCCTTTAAAAGGAAATTTTTAAACTAGGTGTTAAGAGTTTATCGACCCCACAGGTGTTTCACAGATTTTGAATGCAAATTTTGGTGGGTGCTACAGTGCAATTGCAAAGCCCCCAAGGTACCAGAAAAGGTGAAACCTTACATAAACCCCCTTTGGGGTTCAAATTTCAGGGGTCTCATTATTGTATTGTGCATTTTGGGTATACAGGTGTCCCATAGTTAATTTTAGCATTGGGCCATGAAAATGGGGGGTGAAAAATGCAGTAGTGCCATTGTTTTTTAGGCTTCATTTTTACAGCATTCTCTGTAAATGACATGATAACTTTACTATGCGGTCGATACAATTACAATGATAAAAATGTTATATAGCGGGGGGGCGTGGCTTGCCATGGCTGAGTGAGGATGTGGGCTCTGCAGCTCCTCTGCTTAAATTTAGGAAAACAGGCTTACCAGTGACTTCATGATGGGAAAACCACCAAAAAACGTAGAAATGCTCCCTCCACCCATTCTGATGCCTCTCAAGGGGACAATTCACATTATTTCGGGTGTTTCTCTGCCCTCATGGCTCCGGAGGAGACGGACAAAAATGGTGGGGGTTCACAAGATGGGCCCCGAGCCCCGTCTGGACCGTGCTGCATGCCACCTTACCCCGGAGATCGACTGCCTTCTACCCATTCCGGGGAACCTTTGAGGCTGTTCTACAGGCTAACTCAGCCTCGGTCACGGTGCCGACTACTTCTGCTGCAGCCGCGCCGATGCCATCACCCGGGCGCGAAATAGCAGACACCTATGGGGGGATTCCACCCCTCCTGCCTCCACTGCTTCTGTGGACTCCTCACGTTCATCTCTCTCTGCTCCGGCGGGACCGCGGATAGGCCGGCGGCTCCCCTGCCTCATCTGCGCTCCCTGGCTCTGAATCGCCGGGTGCTGAGCACAGGTGCTCAAGCCTGGATTCCTCCACAGTGTCCTCACTTGCTTTGCCAGGACCGCGGTTCGGCGGCTCTCCTGCCTCGTCTGCGCTCCCTGGTACTGAACCGCCGGGTGCTGAGTGCAGCCGTTCAAGCCTGGATCCCTGGACAGTGCCCTTGGCTGTTGTGCCGCGGCTGGAGCTGCTTTCCTCGCAGGAGCAGTTGGATCTGGATGGAGGAGCTTGCACTGGTGCGGACTGCCCAGTGCGTCAGGTACCGGGTCCTGTGAGGCCTCAAATGACCGTGTCCTTGACGGCATCCTCCCCAAACCCCTCTTCTCATATACCACCGGACTCCTTTGCCTAGGGGCCAACTACCTCACCCCTATGCCATGTGAAGGGGTATCATCAGGGCCTCTCCTTCCTACCTTGAATCTCCCCTGGTCCTCCAGGACTCTGCTATGGCCCCATGTAGGGGTCCCTCTTGGCCTTCCCTATCCAAGCCTCCAGGGGCTATAGGGGTCTCATCCCACCACCAGAAGGCCTTGGGCTCGCCCCCTGGGCAGCCCTCCCACTTCTCGGGTGCCCGGTCCAGCAGGACCCCTGGACTCACCCCCTTGCCTCATCGGGTCAGACGGCCCAATTCTTTACTCCATGCCCTTCCGGCCTCTTCTAGCATGGACAACGCTCCCAGGGGCCCCCTGGATCCATTTCACCGGGTACATCCTGTGAAGAACGCCCCTTCACCTTCCTGGTCTACGGGCTCTTCATGGGGTGTAAGCCTCCTGGCGCAAGAGTTGACGATTCCCGACTATAGCTGCAGTCCGGTCGACACTCCTCCAATGCGTCCCCTAGACACGCACTCCCTCTCACCTACCTCTCCAGCAACCAACCTGGATCGCCAGTTGTCTCCTTGGTCATGCTCCTCCAATCAACCAGTGACGCTTGCTGACCTTCAACAACTCACTATGGACCTACCTACGAGGCAAGACATTTCTTCTATGACTGGACAATTGCTTGAAGAATGTAGAAAGGAATATGCCCAGTTCCGTTCGGACCTCTCCACAATGTCAAACAAGGTCGAATCCCTTCAGCAGGCTCAAGAGTCGTCTTCCAGTTCTCTGTCCGCCCTTCTGGGGGTAGTACACCAACATACCTCCCAACTGTTCCTTCTGTAACAACACGTGGTTGTTGTATATAACTGGGGTAATTGCAACAACCTGCGTATCCGGGGAATTCCTGAATCTGTCCCTGCCTCTGATCTCTACTCTACAGTCTCATCCATCTTCAATGACATCCTGGAGCGTCCCTCATAAAACCCAAAAATTGAACCCCGATAGGGTTCTTTAGACCCTACGACCCCCAAACCAAAGGGGACCAAAAGCCTAGGTTTTGGATCTGCCGCATCCTTTTTTTTTCTACCCCCAAGAAAAAATTAATGAAAAGGGGGGGGAAAAAGGTCGCCCCCCCATCCTACAAAGGCACTCCCCAAAAAATTTCAAACCCGATTTTGCCCCATACTCTTGCCCAGGGGGCTTTTGTTGCGCCCCTATTCTCCCAAAGTTTTAAAGGGAAAGAAAAAACGCCTACAGAGGGGGTTTTCCCCCTTTGCTCTCATTCCCCGCCCCGGGGAACTGCTCCTACACTTAAAAAACGATCCCCAGGGGATGTCCCCCCGCCCCCCTTTCTAAGGATTTTTCAGATCTCGGAGTGTCCCTTCCGGATGGCCCTCTCCCTTTTCCCCCCACTGAGCGGAAAGCCTCAGCAAAAGGCCCCCCGGGAAGATTCGTTTCCCCGGGTTTTCCCCCCTCCCCCCCAAAAACCCCCTTTAACGGGCGCCCCCGGGGCCCGCTAAGACATACCGGGCCCTCTGGTTCAGCTCCAGCCCAGGACTTGGACGTTCCTTCTTGATTTTGCCCTCGAAACATTAGTTTTAAAGGGTCTATTTTTTTTCTCTGACTGCTAGGGGGATCGGGTCAGGGTTCCTCCTTGTGCCCCCCGGGCTCCTCCCTTCTTTTCACAAAGTTGATGTCCCCTTTTTAAATTTTATATTTTTTTATTAATTCGGGTTATTATATGTAGCATTTTTTTTTTTCACCAAATTGTTTTTCCCAAGCCTGGTTTTTTCCCCCCTTTAAAAATCTTTTTTCTCTTTCTTAAAAGGGAGCTCCTTCGAACCATCCCTGCTTCTGCTTTTCCCCAGTATTTTTGGGACTCCCCCCTTCGCCCCCTTTTTTTGGCGCAAGGACTCCCGGTTTCCCTAATCTAAAAATGTTTTTGGGGCAGGGGTTTCCGCCCCCTCTCCCTTATTTGTTTTGTATTCGCTTTTTCTTCTCTCTTTCTGTGTTCTTCCTCCCCCTTTCCCCCCCCCCCCCTTTTTTTTTTCTTTTTTTCCCCTTCCTTCCCCCTTGGCCCTTTTGGGGGTCGGCAAAAAACCCCCAATTTTTTGCCTTTTCCCTGACAAAGGGGGGACCTTATCGTGGGCTTCGTTCAACCCCAAAGGGGGTCTGAAAGCCCCAATAAAAACCCCTCCCAATCCTCTTCACTTTCACAAGAAACGTGTCCAGGTGGTGTGCTTCCAGGGCCCAACTTTAAAAATCTGACCATGCCCCCACTACCCAAAAATAATACTAAAACCGAATGGTATTTCGCCCAACACCCCTCTTCTAGAGGGTACACAATTTCCCCCCCACACCAGGTTTTGGGAAATTGTTTTTTAAAGATGTTGAGGCCGATAGGGTGGTCTTGGTTTTGGGTCTTTAAACGGCCACACTTTACAAATTCCCAATTTTTACCCCCCCCAACCGGGGCCCAGGTATCATTTTTTGGGGGGGTTTTCTGGAGGTTCCGAACTCCCGACAGGGGGGACAAATCCTTTTTTTGGAGTTTTTAAAATTTTTACACTTGCCCCGACGTTAGATAACCCCCTCGGGGCCCTTCCCCCTTTCCTTTACTCCCCATCAAAAAGGTGAAAAATCTTCTTCGCTTTCACTCTGTGACGCCTGGCGCCTCCAACACCCCCCGGATAAAAGCCCACAGTTTTTTCTAAATCCCCTCCAATACATCCAGTAGAATCGTTTATCCCCCTTTATCCAACACTGTGCCCCTCCTCCCTGCGAACCACCTCCTTTTGGAAACGTGCTCTGGTCAATCATGCCCTGTCTTTATCTCGCTCTGCCCTTCCCTCCTCGATTTCTCCCATAGAATTTGGAGACAAAAAACGAATCCTTTTATTGACCGACTCGGTCTGCTTACTGATCGGGCCCCCCAAAACCATTGGGATTTTTTTTCCCACCAAAAAGGGGGACACAACGTTCCCCCCAGTAAAATGGGAAGCCCCTAAAAAGTTTTAAAAAGGGGGTGTCCTAATCAAACGGGTTGCCCGCCGAAGAAGGCGAAGGCCGCACTGCCACAAAGTTAAAAAAAGTGGCGTCCCGGAGCTCCTGCATAAGCAACCCTCTCCCCGCCCAATTCTTAAAAAAATTTACTTGTGCATGGCTAGAAACAAGACGTCTTCTGGGGGCCTTTTGGGGCAATTGTTGCAGATTTTGCCGCAGCAAATTTAATGATTTGGGAATAAGAGCGTCGCCCTTTCCGGGCTGGGGCCTCTAGGGATAAAAAGGCCTAAACAATTTTCCCTATATTAGGACCCACTGGGATAAATTGGCCCCCCCCCCCACTTTCCAAATTTCTCGGAGTTTAATTCGTACTACTCCAAGCAAATACCAGTTCCCCCCAAAAACCCCCCCCCAAACTCCCCAAATGCATCACTTGTACCTCCTTTTTTTAAGAAATTTTGTCTGAGGACAAAAATTCAGCTTTGGAAGCCCCTTTTCCCCCCTCGCCAAGAGTTTGGGGGAAAGGGGGGAAGGCCTCCCAGGGGGGAAAAAGCCGGGGGCCCGGGATGTTTCAAAACCCAAAAAAATTCTTTAAGACCTTTTCCCAAACTTTCTTTCCCCAATTTTTTATTTTGTTATTTTAAATGAAAATTCAGCAACCACCCCTACCCCGGGGGACCCCTCCAAAGCACAAAAATAAACCTTTGGGAACCCGAAAAAAGGAAAGGGCCCCCCCAAAGGCATGCGGGACTCCCGGCCCTCTCCCTCCGAAGTGTCCCCAAAGACCTATCCCAAAATTTGGGGCGGGCAAACCCCAAAAACCCCCATGCCCACACAAAATTCACCCCCCCCAGGTGGGCTTTTTTTTCGGAAGGGGGGCAGGGGAAAAAATTTCCTCAAAAACCCTGGATGAAATTTTTAAAATATGCCCTTAAAATAAGGTTCCCTTGTTTATCCAGTCACTTAAATTGCTGAAAAACCTTTTTGACAGGATCTCTTGGGATTCCCTCTCATCCACTTTTGGGCCTGTTTTTGGCCCGGGGCCCCCCCCTTTTTCTTTCGGCGAAGATTATGGCACTTTCCCTTTAAAAACCCCCCCTCCGCAAGTGAAAAACCCAAGGGAAACCCCTTTTTTATATGAAAACGGAAACTAACAGGGATGCCCGTTGCCCCCCTTTAACTTTCCCAATTTTAAAATCATGGAAAAACCTGTTGGAATCCATACGCTCCACCCCCGGGACATCAGGGGGGGTCAGGGAACGGCAACCGGAATTTAAATTTCGGCATACCCCAACCGATCTCTTGTTTTTAAAATTAAAGCCCCCCCTTTTTTCTCTCCCTTCCTTGATGCCCCGAGTGTCGCTTTTCAGCCCCTTTGGTCTAATTAAAATTTTTAAAATTTATCCCAAAACCCGAGGCCCTGAACTTTAAAAATTTGACCCTTAAATTATCAACGCCCTTAAGGGAAAAATTTTCTTTTTCGGGGCCACCCCCCAAGAAACCTCCTTTTTGGGGAATTTCATATTCCTGCTGACCCCCCAAATTATTTGGGAATCAAACTTCTCCCCCCGGCTTCCCAAAGTTTTCTCCCCCTACTTGGGAAATTGGTCTCAACAGTGTTAAACAATTACGTTGGCAAATCGACATCGGTCGATAGCCGGCCACCATCGATAAGGTTTTTATAGCACTATCTCCCGATGACCTTAAAGTCTTTTGGGAAAGAGCAACAAAACCTTCATTCTTAAAAAAAACCCAAAAACAGGGCGGATAAGCGGGAATTTTAACACCAAACAACATTTCAAATGGATCCCCTGCTAAAACTTGGGCCCCAAAAACACTTGGGCTGTAAAAGCCACAAAAAAAAAAGTCACAAAACCCCCCAATTCACAAACCCGGGTCTTGTACCACACATGCCCCTTTAAACCTGCATAAACCCCAAAAATTAAAAAGTGCCAAAAGGGGCAGAAATTTAAAAATAAAACCATCATTTTTATTTTAACTGGACATTGAATATCCCTGTCCGGAACCACCCCATACCCCAAAAACCTGCATGACCACCACTTTAAAAAAGTCCGGGAAAAAGGGAAAGTCTTTCAAACCCCATTTTTTGCCCTTTTTTAACTTGAAAATTTTCCTTTTTCCCCCCCACCTTTTTTTTTTAATTTTTCAACTGCTGGGGGAAAGGGTTTCCCCTGTATTTTTGTTCTCGTCCATCCCTTATTTCCATGTCCTCTGAATAACCTCCCATCGGGCCCAATTTTTCCCCTGTACCTCCCTGGTAAAATTTCAGGGGAAATTTTTTTTTTAACAGAATTTTTTTGTACATGAAATTTTTTTTTGGGTACTTTAATTCTAAAAAACACTTTTTAAAAAAGGGGGAATGGAATCCCCCCATTCTTTTTTTCTCTTTTTTTAATTGTATTAAAGGGGTTTTCTCAATAAAGGGATTGATAGCAATGTTAAAAAATCTTCAAAAACAAGTCTTTTTTTGCAATATTTTTCCCATTAACATGCCCCTCCCCTATTCCTTTTTCTGACAGCACCATCACCCTTGACCCCCTCTTGACCATTGTGAAAAAACAAATGTCTGTTTGAAACAACATTTTTTTAAAAAAGACACCCATTTTAGCTGCATGTCCAAAAGCAAAAAGCCTCCAAAAATTCAAAGCATGACCCTTGAGCCCTTTTTTACAAATTTTGGGAAAAAAAGGGAAAAAAAAAAAAATTTGTTATTAGAAAACACAAAAAAATTTTTTAAAAAAATTTTGGACTTTAAAAATTTAAATTGCCCCGCCCCCTTTTTCCAAAGCAAAATGCCCTAAAACATTAAAAAAAAAAATGACTTTTTTCGCCCCCTGTTTAAAAAAATTTTGAAGGGGGAAAAAGCCACTTAGAACCACATTTCGGGTTTTCCCAAAAGGGCCCTATTATGGGTTTATCTCACAGCAACATGACCCCCAAAAAAATTTTAAAAAAATACTTCTCAGCCACGGGTTTAAAAAAAGTGAGCAACATGAACCCCCAAACCCTTGACAAGTGAAAAAAAAAATAAAAAATGAAGGAGTAAAAAGTAAATATTTTTTGTTTATGAAACCTTGGGGTTTTTTAGTCTCCCCAAACAAAACCAAAAATGAACTGTTGGGAAAATTGGGGAATAAAAATTGCATTTAAAAAAAGAACAAATTTAAAAAAAAGTTTTCAAAGAGGGCCAATTTTTGTTTGGAGAGGAAAAGTGAATAACCAGCAACTAAATCGGTGACCCCCCAATTGGGGGCCACAACAAACATCAGAGAAACCAAAGCCTGATTCATCTTATGAAAAATCAAACGATCCACATTATCCCGTGGGAAAACCGGGTGCGTTTGTCTGTAAAGACTCCTCCGGGTGTTGGGTTAAAAGGGCCGCTCAGATAGGGCGCTGGCTGCTGGCTACAACAAACCCCTATGGGTGGAGCCAGCCCCCGGGGGCCCTTCGCCATTTTTGGGTACCCAGAACCCATTGGGTCCGGGAAAAAATAAAAAAAAAATCGGTGTGAAACCCCAGAAAAGTCTGCACCCCTGATCTTAAGCTGGTTTTCTGGGGGTTTTTTATGTGTTTCCCGCCTTGCATTCTTGGTAGGGGGTTTAAATAAAGATTGCCAAGTCAAACCCCTTAAAGGGTTTTGCCCAACCCTTTCCCCCGCCGCTGGGCCCCTGCTTTCCGCTAAAGGGTACTTGGCACTCATGCTGTCACGTCGCGGGCCCTTTTTTCCAAACCCACATTTGAAGAACGTTTAACAACCCAAAGAGTCTCCAGTTGATCCCTTTACAAGGGCCTCCAATTTCCCTGCATTTTACTCTCAATTTTTGGGGGGGTTTGGGGGAAAGTGCGAGTTTGTTTTGTTTCCCGGGGGCCAGGAGGGGGGCCACCCATAAAATGCTGTTTTATTTTGATGGCCCTTTAAGCGAGGAAACCCTGTTGGGGGAAATGGAAATCCAAGCACCATTGAGAGATGGCCTTGAGTTTCCCCGGGCCCCTGGGTTTAGGGGCACACAAAAAACAACTTCCTCATCGGGCCCAAAAAAATTTACCCGGGCCCAAACCCCATTTTCCCAAAGGGAGGACGCGGGGCCCCAAATACCCCCCTCCTCCTCCTCCTCCTCCCCCCGCTTCCTCCGGCACAGCTTTAAAAACAGCCCCTACTTGCCCGATGATGCAGCCCGAGAGCTGAGGGTGCCCCTTGCACTACTCTGGAAAGGGGAACCCCTGCCTAAAAAAGACCGATTTAAAAATTTAGGAAACCCGTCCGGGCCTTTTGGATTTGAACCCGGGGAGAAAGGCTCCCCTGTTCCCGGGATCTGTGTCCGTCTCCCCTTTCCCGTCGCTGGCGGGGCCTGATGTTTTTAAAAGTGCCAACATCGTTCCCCGAACTAAGATCACCACAATCCAATTTTGACAAAAAGGGTCGTCCCCCACGACCATTTGGTGGCTTTTTTTCAAAAAATGGGAAGGGGGTCAAGCCTTTTCAAAACCGCCTCCAAATCGTTGGCTCAACACCCCGAGGTCCGCACCGCTGCTTGTCAGGCCATTGTCCCCCTTTGTAGCGCGTAATGGCATTGCCTGCTCCCACAATTTCTGGACAAAGTGGAGGTGGAATTCCCCGGGTTTCCACGTCAACAAAGAGAAAAGGTTGAAAGGGGGGGCCGAGCTGAAAGCTGGAAAAAGCAGCCAGGCGGACGAAGCAGGTGCGAACGGGGGAAGTGGGGAACTTTAGATCCTCGAGCCTTTTTTCAGCATGGGATCCCGACCCGGGGACTCTTTAGAAATTTGGGCGACCCAAGGGTTTAGACAAGGGCCCGGCAAGGGATGTCTCCAGCCTAAACCCATCTTAAGGGGGGCCCCGCAGATTTCCCCGGTTTTCCGCCCCACCAACTTGGCCCCCGGCCCCAAGGTTCTTTTCAAACCCCCCAAGCCTTTGGTCTCCCTTGTGGGGGAAGCCATCCACACTCCTGACCTTTTGTGTGGACGGTCTCCAAGGCAAAATTTTAAATTTTAACACGGGCCCGGGTTTTCTGGACGGTGATGCCCGAAAGGGCCCCCCCCCCCTTGGGGGAAAAAAAGCCCTGCACCATCCCTGGGTTTTGGGAAAAAGCGGGGCGCCGGGGCCTAGAGCCCCCGCATCCCCAAAACAACCACCCCAGCCACCATAGCTTTTACAGAGATATAGCGGCCTTTTGGGCCTGCTTATATCCCTGTTTCCGGGGGTGAGATGGACTTTTTTTCCCACACAGATGCAGACAAAAACCCCTTGGAAAAATTTTTGATGACAGTGGCGGGGCCCGGGCAGGAAAGGGTTTTCTGGCAAAGAAATGTTCCCGCTCCGGGATCTGGTAAATTGGGGGAAAAGGGGAGGGGCCCTGACTTTGGGGGGAAAACCCCTTTTGTTTCCCAAACCCGGGAAAGGGGAAAAGGGGGAAAAATTTCCCCCGGGCCCAAAAACCTGGCAAGCCGACATTCAGGGTTTTGGCTTTGGGAAAGGTTTGGGTTTTAAAATTTTTTTTCTTCTGCTCCCAAAACCCGGAAGACAGGGAAAGGGTGGCCTCCCAGACTGGCCCCCTGTAAGGGGGTGCCCGGGTCAAACTGGCGAAGGAAAAAAGGGGGTTTTGGATGGGGCCCCTGGTTGGGGCTGGGGGTACTCCCGGGGGAAGGGGGGCTTTAAGCGGAGGGTGATCCCTATAAAGACTCCAAAAGACTTTTGGGGAGCTGAGGGAACCCTTGGGTGGTGGAGGGGGGAGGAGGCGGGGACAGAGGGGGTTTGACAGTGGGTTTTTGGCCCGGGGTTCCTTGGGGGTTTTTTTGGGCCAAGTGTTTCCCCCCCATTTCAAATCAAGCATTCGCTTTTTTGGGACTAAACATTTGGTGGGGGATAAACCCCTTTAAAGGTTTTTTTGCCCTACTTATGCTTTTCGGGAAAAGGGGGCATTGACATCGCCCGGGTGAATCAGAGGCTTGCTCAAAGAAGGGCCCCGGCCCTTTTTAGGTCCTTTGGGCCTTTTTTTACGCGATTTAAACGAAGGGGGCGGGGTTTGCCTGTCCTGCCGGGGGAATCAAAACAGCGGAAATTTTTTCGACCGCCCTCCTTTCCCCCTTTTTTTGGCGGGACCTTTTTGAAACCCCCTACCCCATCGTCTTTCCCCCTCGTCCCCTGATGGGAACGCTCGCAAGCAAATTCTTCGGAAAAGAAACCCGGGTGGGTCCGCAAAGTTGGGCATCCCTCATAACATCAACAAAACAGGTACTGGTCGTCCTGACTTTCTGCAAACCAGAAGCTGCGGGCTACAAGCAAGGGGGACTGCAAGGGTTTTCTGACCGCCCGGGATTTTTGGGGCCCAAGAAACCCGGCTTCCCTTCACCTCCCCTTTATGGCAACAGAAAATGGGCTCAGAGCAGACCAAATCACCTCTTATCTTTTAACTGCCTTTTTGACCCCCAAACCGTTTTGTTTATCAAAACCGTTGGGGTTTTTTTCCCCAGTTGGGAAAATTTTTGGGGGCTTCATGTTGGGGGGCGGATGCTGAAGATGACAATTTTTGGCCGTGACGGGGGACAGGAGGTAAACTTTCAAAAAGCTGGTTGCCTTAACCACTGAAAGGGGGAATTGGGGATGAATTTTTTACTTTGATTTACCCGGGCCCTGACCCAACGATGGGCAAAACCTGACTCCTGCAATTTACGATCCGCTGGCTGCGGAATTTTCGCCACATGGAAGGACACCTTCTCTCTACCTCAAACCCCCATGTGCTACCCCCCCCATTTTGGGTTTGCTTACCACCCGCATTTCGCTCCAATTTTTTTCAAAATATAAAAATTTAGAAAAGGGATGGGAAAAGTTTTTTTGGGAAAATCCCTTATTAAAAAAAGGGAAATCACAGCTATTCTCAAATCCCCCCTAATCAAAAAAAAATTGCTTGGGTTTAAATTTTTAAATTCAAGGGGTCTCTTTTCAACAAATCGGACTTGGGCCCAAAAATTTAAAAAACCTACAGTTTTTGTTTTTTTGTTAAACACGGTATTTTTTTTTCCCCCTTTCAGTTCACCTTGGGAAATATAGAATTGCTTGGGTTTTTAAATTTAAATGAAAAGCTGCCCTCAATGAACAAAGCTGGGGCCAAAAGCCAAAAAAAAACCCTACTGTTAAGTTTTCGTATAATAAAAAACAAAATTTTTAATTTTGCAAACCTTTTAATTTACCTGTGGGACTTTAGAAAATTTCGTTTTAAAATTTTCCCTGGATCTGCGTCAATAACAAAGCTGGGTTTCGCAAAAGTCAAAAAACACGTATCTGTTTTTTTCGAAAAGTACAAAAGTATTTTTTGCACCCTTTTAATTACACTTTGGTGACTATAGAATTGCTTTTTTTAAAATTTTTCGTGGATTCCCCGCGCAATGAACAAAACGGGTGGCCAAAATCAAAAAACCCCCTAACTGTTATGTTTCGTATGAAACAGGTTTTTTTTGGCAACAAACAACCTTTTGCTGACTACAAGATTGCTGGGAAATTTTAAATTTTTCGCAAGGGGAAAAATCAACACAGGTGGAAAAGGGGAAAATTTTAAAAATTTAAAAACCTAACTGAAATGTATAAATGTAAAAAAATGGAGTTTTGCAAACTAACAAAGAGACCTGCAGTTACTTTGAAATGTGTGAATTTCCCAAAATAAAAATTTAGGGGCCCAAATCCAGGAAATATTTTTAAAAGCAAAACGAAAAAAATAAAGAAATTGCAGTGGGAAAAGGGCTACACTAAATCTTGGGGAACTTTAAACCAGTGTTTTTTTATAGATAAGCTTTTCTGGTTAGCCGGGGGGCCACCCCCCCCCCCCCGCTCTCTCCCAGACTTTAAAAGCGGGAGATGCTGGGTTTAAAAAATTTTTTTCTCTAACTACATAAAATCTTCAAAAACCTTTTAAACAAAATAAATTGGAAGGGTCACAGCTAAAGTAGGGGGGGTTTCTCTGTGCAAAAATAAACAATTCGCCAGCTGTTTGGGCCCCAAGGGGAGAGCGCACGTCCTATTCCCTAAAACGCGAGGAAAACAAAAGGGTGAACAGGAAGGGGTGGGTTTTATGTTAAAAACAGGTCATTTTGATTTTCCAGCCCAAACCAACCAACACATCCCGTCAAGACCCTCGCACACACAACTCACCCCCGCTCTCTTTTGAAAACCCGATTTGCGGCCCCCAAAAAAAACAGAAGCGCCCCAAAATGGCGCGATCTTAAAAAGATGAATGCACAGATTTTTAAACCCTTAATTAAAGAATTTTTTTTGAAAATTTCGACACCCCTAAAAACCTTGCCGATTTCAACTTTTTTCGATAAAAACGCTCAAACAAATAGTCCCCCAACGGGGCTTTTCCTTTTCGGTAGGGTTAACGTTTTAAAAATTTTCCATCCTTTTCCCAAAATTCTGTACCTCCTCCAACAATCCCCCCTCTTCCCTTCCCAACGCCTTTTTGGGTTTAAAAAATTTTATCGGGAAATTTTAGGGGAATTTTTTTCTGGAAATTTCCCCCCGTTTTAGGACTTTGCCGGAAACTCCTTTTCTAGACCTTAAAAACCCCCTAGGAAATTTGGCTTTCCGGGTTTCAAACTTTAAATTTTTTGGCAGCGGGCCCATGGGAAAGGGTTTTCAACCCGGGCTCACAGCTCACAAGGGCAGTTTTTGGGTTTAAAAATTGCTCAAACCTTATGCCCTCAATTTTCTGTTTTTCCCTTTTCTTGGGGACCCGAGGGCACCTTCTCGGAAACCCCAAAAAGAATTCCCCCTTTTGTACGGCCCCACCCCTAAAAAATTATCCGTATGTCCCAAATCCCCCCCGAAGCCCTGTTAGATTTAAAAAAAAGGGCCGTTATTTCCTCCCCCGACAATCACCTATTTCCACCTGGTCCTCTACGAAAAACCCTTTTTGGGGGGTTCCAAAATAAAAACCCCCCTTTTCCCCCACCCATATCCACGATAGGGGCAATCCTCCCCCCCTTTTGTATTTTAATTAAAACCCGGGGCCCCCCACCCCAGGAAACTTTTTTGAGTTTGTTCAAATTTAAAAATTTTTATTTCTTAAACCCCCCACCCAAAAAAAAAAAAATTAACTTCACCAGGGCCCTGTCCCCGATGGAAAGACTGTGTCTCTCCTCATCAGTTCCTAGGCATCTAATTTCTCAGATTTATTTGTGGCTCCTTTCCCCTTTTGAGCAATCTCCTCCCTCCTATTGCGTGGCTTGGGAAAAAGAGCTCCAGAAGTCTTTCACCACGGATCAATGGAGAAAATGCTTCCACCTTACCCATAAAGCCATCATTGCCAGCAAGTCTCAGGAGACTAGTTACAAAATCTTTTCTAGGTGGTACCGGGTGCGGGTTCTCCTTCACAAATGGTTTCCCGCCGTTCTGGACTCTTGCTGGCGGTGCAACAAGGAAGCCGGCACCATGGTCCATATCTGGTGGGAGTGTGAGGTCCTCTGGCGGTTTTGGGACACTGTTCTTCGGGCTATCAAGGACTGCATTGGGGTTGCGGTGCATGATTCCCCAGAAGCCACGTTATTATATATGTTCCGCAAGCCTCCTACAAGAAATCCTTACTTGGGCATCTCCTCCAGGCGGCTAAAACCGTCATACCTAGACGCTGGCTTCAGGCCTCACCCCCTTCTGTGTCCGAATGAATAGAAGAGGTTTCTTTTCTTTATCAAATGGAGGAACTGATTGCTCACACTCCTGAAGATGCTATCAGGTTTGTGTGCACTTGGCATCCGTGGGCCCTTTATCAAGACTCTCAGGCATTTAAAGGCCTTTCGGGTTTATTGGCTGGCCGGGCAGGGTTGGGCCCTTGGTGTTGACCACTTTCTCTCCTTAAGCTACTGATCTCTCTCCATGCTGCTTTCCTTCCACTGGTGGTCCTGTTTATTTCCCCCTATCTCCCCCCCCTTTTTTTTTTTCTTTTTCCTTTCCCCTTCTTCTCCTCTCTCTTTTTTGAAGCAGTCAACTTGTTAATTCTATCTTGGATTTTGCATTCTGCCTTTAGTGCATTTGTCTTTTGTTCATGGACATGCTATATTGACTGTTTGTGTCTTCAACATGGTGTTTCATTTTGCTATTTGACTGCGATGCTATGTTCTTTTATGTTTAAAGAAAATTGTTCAATAAACATTAAATAAAAAACAAAAAAATTGCTATAGCTTTTCATGCGCTTATAAAAAATTGCATTTTTATGTCGTCAAAATCTCATAGCCATAACATTTTTATTTTTCTGCATATGGAGCTGATGTTTTTACTGGTATCATTCTGGGGTTCATATGATGCTTTGATCGCTTTTTATCAAGGTTTTTGTGAGGTATTTTGAACAAAATACAGCAATCCTGGTAGTGCTTTTATTTTTATTTTTTACAGCGTTCATCATGTGGTATAAATGAGATGCTAGTTTTATCCAGGAGGTCGATATGATTACAGGGTTACCCAATTTGTATATTTTTTAATGTTTTTTCTGCTTTTACACAATAAAAGCACTTTTATTCAAAAAGGAACACAAGTTTTTGCATCGCCATAGTCTGAGAGCCATAACTTATTTTTCTACGTACAGAGTTGTGTAGGGGCTTGTTTTTTGGTGGATGAGTTGATGTTTTTATTGGTATCATTTTTGGGGGGACAAACCTTTTGATGATGTGGCAAGTGAGTTATACTTTGTAGGTCAATATGATGATGGTAATACACAATTTATATGTGGTTTTTCTACGTTGAAGTGCTTTAAAAAAAGTGTTTTTATTTTGTAAGGCAATATTTATGCATCACTATCTTCTTATAGCCACAACTTTTTATTTTTCCATATACAGAGCTGTCCGAGGGCTTTTATTTTTGCAGGATGAACTGATTTTCATTGCTGCCACTTTGGCATTTATATAACTTTTCAATCACTTTCTATTCCATTTTATGTGCTTCAGGATGAACGAAAATTCCGTGACAATTCTGTGACTTTTTTTTGTTTGTTGTTTATGGCGTTCACCTTGAGGGTTAAATAACATGACAGATTAAAAGAGTAGGGTGTTACGCACGCAGTGATACTAAATATGCTTACCTTATTCATTTTTTATCTTTTTTTGGGATGATTGTCATTTGTAAAGGGAAAAGGACGGTGTATGTGTTTTTATTTTATTTTTTGTGTTTTACTTTTTTTTCTGTTTTTTCACTTTTTTCTTTTTTTTAACGTGTGCCCATAGGGGACTTGTAACAGTGGCAACTGTCAATTATTATGTCCAGCCTTGCCCACAGGGCATGGCCGGGCATACTGATGTCACAGACAGCCCGTGAGCCTTTGTTAGGCTCCTGGGTTGTCAGGGAAGCTATCTGCAGTGCTGATGTGGACAGAGGGAGCCCATTTGACTGCGGAGACTAAGCGATTAATCGGTTACTCCGCTCAGGGCCAATGCTGTGGCATGTTAGCTGTAAAGTACAGCTGGTTTCCTGCAGTGATCGTGTGAACTCTATTTTACAGTTCGCACAATCCTCAGAACGTAAACTTACATCCATTTGTGTTGACCCCTTCCCGACTAAGGTGTAAGCTTATGTCCAATGTTGGAAAATGGTTAAATATCTCACTCTTTAAAGTGCATAACATCAAAAGATCCAGAGAATCTGGAGTAATCCATGTACATAACAGTCAAGGCTGATAGTCAATATTAAATGCTCGTTATCTACATGCCATGAGGCAGTCCTGCATTAAAAACAGGTACGAATAGGTCATTCAAATCACTGTGTGGGTTCAGGAACACAGTTTGCCATGCATTAAACAAATGCAAGTTAAAGCTCTGTCAAAAAACTCCATACATTACTCCTGGCTCCATGCTCTGTCTGCCATGACCAAAGCTGGCTCTAGTCGCAGCTGAAAAACCGCTTGGATGCTGCAGTTAATCGTTACTGTGGCAATTAAGGCAAAGACAGAGGGAGGGAGCTCTGTATCCATCTGCACACATGTGACACGATCGCAGGGTGCCGATGTCTCAGTCTCAGTAAAGTTAACATGTAATTTACACTGCACAGTGACTGTAAAAAGTAAACTAAAAACATTACCATGATTGCTGTATTTTGTTTATCCTGATTCCCAAGATCATTTATAAAAGAGATCAATGTCACATGAACCCCAAAATGGTACCAATGAAAACGTCAACTCATCCCACAAAAAACAAGTACACAGAAAAATAAAAAAAGTTATCGCTATTAGTTTATGATGATATAAAAACACAATTTTTTACAAATGCATTCCAATTGTGCAAAATTAGTAAAACATAAAAAAGCTATATAAAATTTATATTGTTTTAATTGTACCAACCCACATTGTAATTAACATTTCTTTTATACCGCATGATGAATAGTGTAAAAATGAAGCCAAAACAAGAATAGCGGAATTGTGTTTTTTTGTTTTTTTATTTTTACAGCCCATTGCTAAAAAAAATAAAAAAAAATCTGAAACACCTGTAGATCCAAACAAACAATACACTTCTAGACGAGTTCCTGGAGGGGTGTTGAATTCAAAATGGGGTGACTTCTGGAAGGTTTCACCTGTTCTGGTGCTTCGGGGGCTTTTCAAAGTCGACGTAGCACCCACCAAAATCTGCATTCCAAAAGTCAAATAGCGCTCCCTCTCTTGTACACCCTGCCATGCACCCAAACAGCAGTTCACAACAACATATAGGGTATTGCCGAACATGGAAGAAATTGTGTAACACTACAAATGCTCACTACATCCTTGGATATATTCCTTAAGGGATACAGTATCCCAAATGAGGACTTTTTAAGCGTGTTTATTTTATTAGGGTGCCTACGAATGTGAGATGGTGCCTAAAATATATCCTGATGAAAATTTGACTCCAAAATCCAGTTGGTGTTTCTCCTACTCTGCGGCTGGTCGTTGAGTCAAATAGCACACTAGGACCATAAATGGGATATTATTAAATATGGCAGAATCGGCGGAATTGATATTGAGTTTAATTTTCTTAGTAACATCTACTGTGTTCCAGTAAATAATGGATTAAGATTATAAATCTGCAAAAAAAGGGACATTTTGAAATTGCACCTCCACTTTGCTTTTATTTCTGTGAAACCTCCAAAGGGTTAGCAAACTTCCTAAATGCAGTTTTGAATACTTTAAGGAGTGCATTTTTTTCAGGTGGAGTCATTTATGGGGGTATGTAACATACAGGCCACTCAGAGCCATGTCAGAACTGGACCCTAAAAAAATCTGTGTTGCAAATTTTCTTGAAAATGTAAAAAAATTGCTACTAAAAGGTTTATGCCCCTTAATGTCATAAAAAATATTTAAAAAATGCTAGTTGTAAACTAGTGTGGTATAACTATATTTTTCTTTAAGTTGACATTTTTATATTTTTAACAAATAAACAAGGATTGTATAGACCAAAATGTATAACTAACTTAAAGGGGTTGTATCATTTCATTAAATGGCCTTCAGAATAAGGGACCAGTGACAACAAGTTACTTTGCAATTAGATGTCATTAGTAAAGCTGTCTTGTTATCACAGTATTCCTTATCTTCTGTTTCCGTTTACACTGATATCCAGTGCTGGTCGGATCCAGTGCATTTCACTAGCTGAGAGCTCATTTACATTCTGTTCAGCCCGACTGTATTCACGGAGCTTGCATTCCTGTCTCTCTCACTCAGAGTAAGGGACTGGCACATTTTCACTCTGCACAGCCAGAAGAAACAGAATAACATTGCAAGGCTTCTACAATCAGGAAACAGCACAATTGTGTGTCGATCCCTGCCTGACTCAGATTAAGGGGCCGTAGCAATTTCTCTCTGTACACCCAGCAGAAACACACTGCAGCAGATTCTACAATCAGAAAACATAACAGTTGTGTCTCGGTGCCTAACTCTCCTGCATAGAAGGAAGATATGTGCCGTTCATAGGAACACTGGATTCAACTGTAACAAATCTTCAGCTGTGAGAGGAGACGAGATCAGTGCTCAGTCTAGATTGAATGCAGCCTGTGGTATGTATACAGCTCTTATAAATAAGATTGCATAGGGAGAGACACAGTGACATGTGGACTCAGAGAGGGCGGGGGGGGGGGGGGAGTCTCAGGAGCCAGCATGACCAGTGAAGGGGGGGATGAGGTTACCCTGCTGGGAGGGGAAGAAACGCCCCTGCATTTCTAGGGTTGAGAAGCTGATAGCAGTAGGAATCAGCCAAACTAAAGAAGCGATACATCCCCTTTAAAGCACAATGTATCACAAGAAAACAGTCTCTGAATCACATGGATACATAAAACCATTAAAAATTTATTCCAACAAAACATGTCAAATTTGAAAAATGTGGCTTTGTCATAGAGGTTAAAGGAGTTGTCTCATCTCACAGTTTCATAGGATGCATGAATGAAAAAATGCTGCTTTGCTCTGTCACTTCCTGGTCAAGCTGTCTGTAATTAGCATATGAGCTCCATGTATTCAGACTTCTTTGTTTATTATTCTAGATTAGATAAATCTCCTGCTAGCAGGTCCAGAGAAGTTTCTGAGCTAAAGTAAACAGTAGTAATTAGTGTCTTTTGTCTGAAAAATCAGATAACAAACAAGCTCTCACTGCCAGCAGTTCTGTGCTGCTGTTACCTGTGTGATGACGTCACTCCCTGCTATCTGATAGAACAAATAGCAGGGGAGAAGAAGTACACAGGTCGGTCACTAGATAAACCAGAAAGCCATCAGAAGGTGATAAAATCACTTGTAGCTCCTCAACAAAAAAATGAACAAAGCAATATATTTGGAAAACATTTTCATTTAGTGTTCCCAACATGTTGAAAGCTAATCTTTGTAGTGAGACAACCCCTTTAAAAGGAGCTGCATTGGTAAGGGGTTAAAATGGGCTGATGCAAAATGTAAAACTATTCTGGGACAGATGAATCAAAATTTGAAATTCTTTATGGAAACTAATGACGATATGCCATGTTGAATCCAGAGGATATGGACCATCTAGCTTATCAGTGCATAGTTCAAAAGTCTGCATCTCTGATGACATAAGGTTGCATAAGGTTGCCTATGGGATGAGCAGCATATACACCTTGAAGGATATGATCAATTCCCAAGCAGTATTTAGACATTACAGAATATAATATGCTTCCATCCAGACAATGTCTCTTTCAGGGATGGCCTTTTATATTTCAGCAAGACAATGCTAACAATGCACATACTACATCTACCACACCAGCAAAAAGAGTTCTGGTGCTGAAATGGCTTGCCTGCAGTCCAGCTTTCACCAACTAAAAACATTTGAAGTTTTAAGAAATGAAAGATCCGGCAAAAAGATCCAAGACTGTAGAGCAGCTAGAATTCTACATCAAATGAGAATGAGACATTTCTCTCCCAAACCCTCAGCAGTTGGTCTTCTCACTTCCCAGGTACTTACAGACTCTTCTAGAATAGAAAAGAGGATGCTACACATTGGTAGACATGGCCCTTTCACAACTTTTTTTTAAATGTGTTACTGCCATCAATTTCTAAAAAGTCTAACTTTCAACTTCTGATGTGTTCTATTGTGAATGAAATGTGGCTATAACATTTCCAAATCATTTTATTCTTGTTTTCTTGAACATTCCATTATTTTTTAAAAATAAGGGATTTTACATATTGTTAATATGTATGTATAATAAATTTCCGTTTATCCTTCAATAGAGTTTTTTGTCAAGGAGCCACAAAAACACTGAATTTTAGGAAGGCTAATTTTATTCTGCTTAGGGAGGCCCTAAACCGTATTGACTGGGACAATGTGTTTAAATATGGCAGAACAAATAATAAATGGGATATTTTTAAAAACATCCTAGGCTACCACTGTGAGAGGTACATACCTTATGGTAATAAAATAATTAGAAACAGGAAAAACCCAATGTGGATCAACAGGGATGTAAAAGAGGCAATAAAAAACAAAAAGAAAGCATTTCACCTACTAAAACAGGAGGGTAGTGAAGAGGCGTTAAGAAGCTATAGGGAAAAAAAATAAAGCGTGTAAAATAAAGATAAAGGAAGCAAAGCTGGAGACGGAAAGACGTATCGCTATAGAAAGTAACACTAACCCCAAAATATTTTTTAACTATATAAATAGTAAAAAGATTAAAACAGAAAATGTTGGCCCTTTGAAAAATACTGAGGGAGAGACAGTAGAGGGCGATGAGAAAAAAGCAAACCTATTACACACTTGTTCTCCACTGTATTTACCGAAGAGGATGAGCTTCCTGTTGAACAGAGGAATGAGGTAAACTCCAACTTAAAAGTTTCATGTCTAACCCAGGAAGAAGTGCAGCTCCGCCTCAGGAAGATTAGAATAGACAAATCCCCAGGTCCAGATGGCATACAACCACGTGTCCTAAGGGAGTTAAGTGATGTCATAGATAGGCCCCTATTCTTAATATTTATGAACTGTCTAATAACGGGGTATGTCCCAAAGGATTGACGCATAGCAAATGTGGTGCCAATATTCAAAAAGGGGTCAAAAAGTGATCCAAGAAACTATAGGCCGGTAGTTTGACCTCTGTTGTAGGTAAAATGTTTGAGGGATTTCTCAGAGATGCTATCCTGGAGTATCTTACTGAAAATAAATGTATAACGCCGTTCCAGCATGGGTTTATGAAGGATCGGTCCTGTCAGACTAATCTCATCAGCTTTTATGAGGAAGTCAGTGCTAGACTGGATCGGGGTGAGGCACTGGATGTCATATATCTAGATTTTTCTAAAGCATTTGATACGGTGCCACATAAAAGGTTGGTAAATAAAATGAGAATGCTTGGACTGGGGGAAAATGTGTGCAAGTGGGTAAGTAACTGGCTCACTGATAGAAAACAAAGGGTAGTAATTAACGGTACATACTCAGACTGGATTGCTGTTACTAGTGGGGTACCACAAGGGTCAGTATTGGGCCCTATCCTCTTCAACATTTTCATTAACGATCTTATACATGGATTGCACAGTAGAATATCGATCTTTGCAGACGATACTAATCTCTGTAAAGTAATCAACACAATAGAGGATAATGTGTTATTACAAAGGGATCTTGATTAGTTGGTGGCCTGGGCAGAGAAATGGCAGGTGAGGTTTAACACAGATTAATGCAAGGTTATGCACATGGGAGGAAAAATCCATTACATGATTATATGTTAAATGGAAAAAGGCTGGGTAAAAGTGACATGGAGGAGGACTTGGGAATCCTGGTGGACAGTAAACTTAATTGTAGCAGCCAGTGTCAGACAGCAGCTGCCAAGGCAAATAGGATCATGGGGTGCATTAAAAAGGGCATAGAGGCACATGATGAGAACATTATTCTCCCATCAAAGGTCAATATAGAGATCTCTCCCAAGATTTATTTATACCCAGGGCTGTATCTAGAACAAGGGGGCATCCTCTACGTCTTGAGGGATAAAAGTTTCTACATAAACATAGAAAGGGATTCTTTACTGTAAGAGCAGTGAGACTGTGGAACTCTCTGCCAGAGGAACTTGTCATGGTGAATTCACTAACAGAGTTTAAAAAGGTTTTGGATGCATTTCTGGATCATAATAATAAAACAAGTTATAGTGTCTAGGATTCAGGAGAGGGGTCATTGATCCAGGGATTTTTCTGATTGCCAGATTGGAGTCGGGAAGGAATTTTTCCCTAAAATGAGGACAATTGGCTTCTACCTCATTGGGGTTTTTTGCCTTCCTCTGGATCAACACCTTAGCACAACAGGCTGAACTGGATGGACATCTCGTCTTTTTTTTGGCCTTACAAACTATGAAACTATGTATATGTAGAAAGAACAAAAACTATTTTTAGATTATCAATTGTAATACAAATGCTTAATGATCAAACGATAGGTCACAGAGTAAATATAAGTATCGAAAACATTACACTGTCAAATCTTATCCACATAAAATATAAATTTTAACATAAACAATAAAAAGATGTTGCTAGCACCTAATCCTAATCTTATCCAAACCAACAAACTAAGCCTTTATAAAACAGAGCACCGGCCCCAATTAGGGCGACCCTGACCAGGAACCTCATCCTAAAATCACCATACAATATCCTTGGGCAACTAAACGTACACAAAAAAAAGATAAATATATCTGTGTTAGCCCCTGCCAACAGAAATGGTGCTGAATGACATCACAACAAATAGTTCTTTAAGCTTTCCCTGTCTACTTTACAGGTTCTTTAAAACACAGTAGTTCTTGGTAATTTAGTATGGTTCCTTTCAGCACAAATTTGGTTTCATGAGCTTCCACCTCTCACGTACATACTTAATATAGCAATGACCAAACTTTAAAATTCTCAATATTCTTTCATCAAATAACGATATAAAAATTTCGACAATAGTCTATAAGGCATAGTAAAGTGGAAGTACTTATCAGAGTGCAATGCAATCCATATCTCTGCGATGCATAGTGGTGAGGATAAGCTGGAGGACGCGAGCCGCCCGCACACCTGTGCGACGTTTCGAAGACTGGCTTCTTTCTCAAGCATGCGCAGTGGGGTAGGTGTATACCTTATATACATTTCTATTTACACAGAATACAAGTGTTTACAATGTTATAAAAACACTCTCATTTCAAGTTTCTCATTTAATCCTTTGGGACTGAGAGCATCAAGTGTGACTATCCAAAATATTTCTCTTTTAATCAAATGTTCGGTAGTTGTTATACCGGTATAGTTTTTAACCCTTTCCAGCATGCACCATTTTAGTTCAGCAACATTGTGTTTTGCTTCAAAAAAATGGCGGGCAACAGTATGTTCTTGTTTGTTATTATCAATCATGTTTCCCTCTTGCGTCTTTTCACTGATTTTTTCTTTTTTTGTTTTGTAAAGCCTAATGGCTGATCTGTGTTCATTTAATCTGATGTTAATTTGCCTGCTGGTTTAGCCTACATAGGGTTTGCCACAAGGGCATTTTAACATGTAGATAACTGAGCTACTTATACATGTATGGTATTCACGTATCTGTATGGGGAAACCTTGTGTGGGGTGGTTAATGGTGGCACTTCTAATTATAATGTTGCAATTTTGGCAACTGAGACAAGGATATGTACCTTTCTTTTTTGTATGTAATATTGTTTGTTTAATTTGAGGTTTGTCCTTTATGTCAGAATGGACAAAATTTTGTCCTACAGTACGGCCTCTGCGGTAAATAAATAGGGGATGTTCCCTGAATAAGGATCCATATTGGGGATCATGTCTCATAAGGTCCCAATACTTTTTGTTGACTTTTTTTTACTGTCATAGCATGTTTGTCATAGGTTGTTATCATAGCTATTCTGTTATTTCTGCTATGATCTCTCTTTCTTGGTATGAGTAAATCCTTCCTTTCTTTTTGTAATACTTCCTTGCCAATTTTTTCAGGAGTATCTTTTTTGTATCTTCGTTTTGTGAACTTATCGGTTATTTTTTGCATTTTTTTCAACGTATGCCTCATCTCCCGAACAGATACGGCGGGCCCTGATGTATTCTCCTTTAGGTATTGCCTGGAATATTTGGGGCGCATGATAGCTTTGGCGATGTAATATTTTATTCCTATCCGTTTCTTTAGTGTACATTTTAGTTTCCAAATGGATCCCCTGTTTTATTATCATAACATCCAAATAGTGTATTGTTTGTGTGTCCTTAGTGGCAGTAAATTCAATAGAGGCATGTATCTCATTAATGTATTTTAAGAAGGTATTTAGCTGTAATTCCGTACCACTCCAAAGGACAAATACGTCATTCACATACCTATTATACAGTTTCAGATATTGGGAAAATTCTGGGTTTTGTAAAAAAAATTTTTCTAATGCTGTCATGAATAGGTTAGCAAAACTTGATCCTACTGGGGACCCCATCTAAGTCCCTCGTAATTGTAAAAAGAAAATGTCACCAAAACTAAAATAATTGTTTTTTAGAATAATTTCAAGGAGCGTCATAATGAAGGATATTTGTCTATTTCTCAATGTGTGGTCTTCATTTAAAGCTTCCCTTACCACCTATAGGCCTTCATTAATAGGTATGCTGGTAAATAATGACTTAATGTCGAGTGTGCACAAAAAGGTGACATCAGTACAATCAATATTGTGCACTTTTTGTGCACACTCGACATTAAGTCATTATTTACCAGCATACCTATTAATGAAGGCCTATAAGCGGTAAGGGAAGTTTTAATTGAAGACCACACATTGAGTAATAGACAAATATCCTTCATTATGACGCTCCTTGAAGTTATTCTAAAAAAACAATTATTTTCATTTTGGTGACATTTTCTTTTTACAATTACGAGGGACTTAGATGGGGTCCCCAGTAGGATCAAGTTTTGCTAACCTATTCATGTCAGCATTAGAACATTTTTTTTTACAAAACCCAGAATTTTCCCAATATCTGAAACCGTATAATAGGTATGTGGATGACGTATTTGTCCTTTGGAGTGGTACGGAATTACAGCTAAATACCTTCTTAAAATACATTAATGAGATACATGCCTCTATTGAATTTACTGCCACTAAGGACACACAAACAATACACTATTTGGATGTTATGATAATAAAACAGGGGAACCATTTGGAAACTAAAATGTACACTAAAGAAACGGATAGGAATAAAATATTACATCGCCAAAGCTATCATGCGCCCCAAATATTCCAGGCAATACCTAAAGGAGAATACATCAGGGCCCGCTGTATCTGTTCGGGAGATGAGGCATACGTTGAACAAATGCAAAAAATAACCGATAAGTTCACAAAAGAGGATACAAAAAAGATACTCTTGAAAAAAACAGAATAGCTATGATAACAACCTATGACAAACATGCTATGACAGTAAAAAAAGTCATCAAAAAGTATTGGGACCTTATGAGACACGATCCCCAATATGGATCCTTATTCAGGGAACATCCCCTATTTATTTACCGCAGAGGCCGTACTTTAGGACAAAATTTCGTCCATTCTGACATGAAGGACAAACCTCAAATTAAACAAACAATATTACATACAAAAAAGAAAGGTACATATCCTTGTCTTAGTTGCCAAAATTGCAACAGTATAATTAGAGGTGCCACCATTAACCACCCCACACAAGGTTTCCCCATACAGATACGTGAATACCATACATGTATAAGTAGCTCAGTTATCTGCATGTTAAAATGCCTTTGTGGCAAACCCTATGTAGGCCAAACCAGCAGGCAAATTAACATCAGATTAAATGAACACAGATCAGCCGTTAGGCTTTACAAAACAAAAAAAGAAAAAATCAGTGAAAAGACGCAAGAGGGAAACATGATTGATAGTAACAAACAAGAACATACTGTTGCCCGCCATTTTTTTGAAGCAAAAACACAATGTTGCTGAACTAAAATGGTGCATGCTGGAAAGGGTTAAAAACTATACCGGTATAACAACTACCGAACATTTGATTAAAAGAGAAATATTTTGGATAGTCACACTTGATGCTCTCAGTCCCAAAGGATTAAATGAGAAACTTGAAATGAGAGTGTTTTTATAACATTGTAACATTGTAAACACTTGTATTCTGTGTAAATAGAAATGTATATAAGGTATACACCTACCCCACTGCGCATGCTTGAGAAAGAAGCCAGTCTTCGAAACGTCGCACAGGTGTGTGGGCGGCTCGCGTCCTCCAGCTTATCCTCACCGCTATGCATCACAGAGATATGGATTGCATTGCACTCTGATAAGTACTTGCATTTTACTATGCCTTATAGACTATTGTCAAAATTTTTATATCGTTATTTGATGAAAGAATATTGAGAATTTTAAAGTTTGGTCATTGCTATATTAAGTACTTTACAGGTTCATCAGGGAACAAAGTATTTGCCAATAAAAAAGGTGTGTCCTAATCACAAACATCACCAAGGATTATGATATGCAAAACAAAAGAGTCCTAAAGATATGTAAAATAGAGTATGCAGAAGTACAAGATTCTAGACTAGTAATAATAGATGCATCACACAAAAAGACAACCATGTTGAAATAGGGTTATATAAATAGCAGTTGTACTAATAATACAATTGGGGAAAAAAAGTCTTATCAAGTTATGTGGATTGGCTGTAAGAGATGTCACTGCTGATGAAGTGAACCACAAGAACAACCATGATATTGATAACGAGCAATATTGTCCCAGGAGATGGAATAATTAAGCAACGGTCATAATTACCACTCATAGCAAATCAAGAACATTTGGAGTTTGTTTTTGTTTTTTAAAAGAGTCCTGCCCACTGCTCCAAGGAGTACCAATAAGTGAAAATCTATAGTATGGAAATTCAGCCAATGAAGACAGAACACCCTTCCATAGCATACTTACAAACCCCCAGCAGTCACCTCCATAGGTTTGAAGGCTATGATGGCTGGCTTTCTCTCATCTCATCAAAGTAGGCTGGGCGCATAGTATAATACAGCAAACCAAACAAACAACTTCACATCTTCCTGGAAAAGCTCTAACAGAGGGAAGAGCAGGCTACAGGTGAGAAATAAAAGATGCTGCAGACTCACCCATCTCTCTATACAAAGGGAGGAGGGACACCATTTAAAAGCACGATAGAGACAACAAAAACTCAGTATCGTCCATTGTTTCTGCTATAAGCATTTTTAGCTCTAAATGGAGCTGGAGAAGGTGTTCTTTTTCTCAGGATAGAGACAATCTAACCGTATATAATGCAACATTTCATGAAGGACATTCCTTTCACCTACTAGGAGCAAAATGGAAGGTTTTGGAGATCGAGCATACCTTAGGCAAAAAGAGGATGATGTATTTAAAGTCAGAAGGTCAATTTATTTTGAAATGGTGAGGACTATATTTCATTGATGGTAAAGCTTATTCAAAAAAAACAGATCTTTTGCTATGTAAACAATAATAATATATTATATATATATATATATATATATTTTATATTTTTAATATATATATTATATATACACCAGTGGGGAAAAAAGTTCTTAGTCACACCGCAAAGGCCCAAAGAAGGGGTGGCTTCGCAAGAAGATTTTTTAAGTCCTGAGGGGTTATCTAGTTTCCAGATCTCAACTCCATAGAAAACCTTTGGATGGAGTTGAAAGTCCGTGTTGCACAGCGACAACCCCAAAACATCACTGCTCTAAAGGAGGTCTGCATGGCGGAATTGGCCAACATACCAGCAACAGTGTGTGCAAACCTTGTGAGGACTTACAGGAAATGTTTGACCTCTGTCATTGCCAACAAAGGATATATAACAAAGTATTGAGATGAACTTTGTTATTGATCAAATACTTTTTTCCCCCATTTTTTGAAAATAAATTATTTCCAAATAGCTGTCACATCAAAAGAGGTGTATGGGCCCTGAGCACCCAGCCCACTGTCCCTCCCTACTTGGGGTTCCCCTAGATGGCAGACCCCAAATGGACCAGCCCCTACACTACTAGTTAGTAGCGTAGGGTGTCTCCGTTGGGGTCTGCCTTTGACGGCCAAAAAAGTTACTGTCCCAAGCCATGAACCCATGAGGGGCTTGGTAAGCAATGAAGGGGCCCCCCAGTTGGTTCAAACTCCACTGAGAGTCCGAGCAGGAGACCCCCGGGGTTTACCCCTCAGGCCCCAGATCTAGCACCCCTTTGCCTCTGTTGTGGAAAACCCTATCCCGTTACCCGTAAGTTTTGGGGGACGGATGAAAAATTTCAAAGTTCAAGGGGATGCCGGTTATTTTTTTATCTGAACCCGTACTCAGGTAAAGAAGAACAGAGGGGGGAATTATCTTTCCCCTTTTCCAAGGATCCCCCCAGGAGTCCGTTCATTATCCCCTTGGGGCTCGCCCGATTGTCTTCTGTGGACCCATTTTTTTGACTCCCTGGGATTGCTTTTTGACCCCCGAAGGGGAGGCCGTGGCCAAGACTCAGCTCACCTCGTTAGAAAGGGCAAGAGGGACAGTAAGGATATTTTTTCGGATTTCCCCGGCTTTTGGTGTGTTCATTCAGGGTGGAATGACCCAGCCCTTCGGTGTTTTTTTGATTGGGGCTAGCCGACCATTTTTTTGGGAAGAACTTGTTGGGGGCTTACCCAATCCCCTGGCCGCGGATGGGTATGGCTCTGGCGGTACGGCTGGCAGATGGTTTGGGAGGACGCCCCTGAGAATTGCTTCCCCCTTGCCCCGTTCACTCCGCGTTCCGTTGCCCCCACTTCCGAACCAGCAAGGGGGGATGGCCCTTGGGGACCAGCAGGTAGGGCCTTTCTGTGGAAAGCACCAGGGGATCGCAGAACATCTCGCCACATTCAGGGCTCTGTTACTACTGCGGTGGCGAAGGTCACCCATCCGGGGCCCAAGAGAAAGGCCCCCCGGAAAAAACTGCAGCGCCTAGGGGGACTGGGGAAGGCACCTAGGCGAACAAGTTTTAAAAAGAAATTGTTCTTTCAGTTAAGATTTTTATTTTTTCCATGTCTGGTTTGGGAGGGCCCTTTGTGGATTAGGGTCGCCTCAATTTTGTGGAGCATTTTTTGTTAAGCTTTGGGCCTTCCCGGGAGGCCCTTATCAGATTCAGTGCAGGTGTTGCGATCAATCTACCCCGTTGTCAAGGGCAAAATCCAACAAGCACTCCGGTTGAGTGCTGGTAGGATTATGCATAGGGGGTGTACTCTGTTTACATGGAGGGCTTACCTGTATTGGGGTTAGGGGTGCCTTGGGTTCAAAGGCACAACCATGATTACTGGGAAATTTGGAGAACTAGTCAGGGGGGGTAAGCAGTGTGTTAACAAATGTCGTCCGTCATTTTATTTAAAGCGGAAATAAGCGATTCCCTGCCCTTTTTTCGCAAATTTAGCTTGGTGTTTTCCAAGAAGCAGTCTGGCGTTACCCCCCATAGGGAAAAGATTGTGCTATTGAACTATTGCCGGGGGTGAGTTTTTCCCAAAAGGGGATATACAATCTGTCTGTCCAGAGAGACTCGCCATGAAGCAGTAATTGCAGATTTTTACGAAGGGTTATATCCAGCCCCGGGGGTTCCCCCCGTGGATGCGAGGTTCTTTTTTTGTGAAAAGAAAAGATGGTGTCTCCGTCCTGCATTGCTTCGGGAAATCCTTTGGAACGGTAAAAAAAACCAAAAACCCTTTTTCCTTTGATTCCCCATCGTTTAATCAGTAAAGGGGGGCCAAGTGGTTTTTCCAAACTCGACTTGAGAGGGGCTTACAACCTTATTCGGATCAAAGAGGGGGACGAATGGAAGACCGCATTTAATACAACGGAAGATAATTTTGAATACCTGGTGATGCCTTTTGGGTTGTGCAATGCTCCCGCAGTCTTCTAGAACTTGGTAAACGATGTTTTCCAGGAACTCATTGGTCATTGTATGGTGGTTTATCTGGATGACATTTTAATTTACTCGCAGGACTGGGCTTCACACGTTAAACATGTGCGGCAAGTTTTGCAGATCTTGAATAGTGATGAGCGATTACGTCGACTATCGTCATCGGGTCGATAGTCGATATTGTCAATTATCATGCCGATATCCGATAGTTAATAATAATAATAATAATAATCTTTATTTATATAGCGCCAACATATTCCGCAGCACTTTACAATTTAGAGAGTCTACATATAGACATTACACATTAAAAGAACTTACAAATGAGACCCGAGGTATGAGGACCCTGCTCGTGAGAGCTTACAATCTATTATGGTGTATGGGTGAGACAAAGGGTTAAGAAGTGCAAGGTTTACAATGGTCCAGCCATGTTTCATTAATAGGAGGTGGTTTACATAAAAATTGTGTGATATTGCCACCCTGACAGTACATCTATATACAGATAAATGCCTGTGAGTGCCCTAGGGGGGACAAATGTGTGTGACAGCAGTTAGGGATTTGGTAGGCCAGGCTGAAAATATGTTTTCTCAGGGCCCTCTTAAAACTAGAGAGTTTTTGAATGTGCCTGATCGCCCGCGGGTAGCATATTCCATAAAAACTGGTGCTGCACGTGTGAAATCTTGGAGAGGGCATGGGAGGTTCGAATGATTGAGGAATGTAGTCTGTTATCATCAGCAGAGCGGAGAGCACGGGTAGGGTGTAGCAGAGATGAGGGAGGAGATGTAGGGAGGAGCAACACTGTGGGGAGCTTTATGGGTGAGAGTGGTGAGTTTATGATGTATTCTATACTGAATAGGTAGCCAGTGCAGTGATTTGACACAGGGTAGAGGCATCAGTTATAGCGGCTGGAAAGAAAGACAAGCCCGGCTGCTGCATTCAGGACAGATTGAAGAGGGCGAGTATGCAGAGAGGGAGACCAATAAGCAGGGAGTTGCAGTAGTCAAGACGAGGTGAAAAAACACAACAATAGGGTTTGAGCTGTTTTCCACAGTGAGAAAAGTACGGATTTTGGAGATGTTCTTGAGGTGCAGATGACAGGAGCGGGCAAGGGATTGGATATGAGGGGTGAAGGACAGATTAGAATCTAATATTACCAAGACAGCGGGCCTGTTGCCTAGGTGTTATGGTGGTGCCACAGATTGAGACAGAAATGGCAGGGTAGGGTTGGTTAGAAGGGTGGTGGAAAGACAAGAAGTTTCGGTTTTAGTGAGGTTTAGTTTCAGATGGAGAGAGGACATGAATGTCAGAAACAGCGGACAGACAGTCACTGGTGTTTTGTTAGCACGGCAGGAGTGATGTCACGGGAGGAGGTGTATAATTGGGTGTCATCAGCCCAGAGATGGTTTCTGGAAGCCAAATCTGCTGATGGTTTGTCCAATGGGGATGTGCAGAAGTGAAAAAAAGGGGGAGGACCAAGAACTGATCCCAGAGGAACCCCGACAGCAAGAGGAAGAGGAGAAGAGGTGGAACCTGAAATTGAGTCACTGAAGAAACGGTCAGAGAGGTAGGAAGAGAACCAAGAGAGAGCGGTGTCCTGGAAGCCAATGGTGCTGAGCATGTTGAGGAGAAGGTGGTGATCCACAGTGTCAAATGCTGCAGAGAGATCCAGGAGAAGCAGCAACGAGTATTTCCCCTGTGATTTGGCATTGAGGAGTTCTTTTAGAGACTTTAACTAAAAGCAGTTTCTGTGGAGTGTGGGGGTGCGGAAATTTGATTGCGAGGGTCAAGAAGGAGTTGTAGGGGAGATGGGGGAAATTAAACGGGGGTTGGCCCAAGCGTTCCGGAGTTTAGAGAGGGAAGGGCAGGTTAGGATGGTTCGATAGTTAGCAGCGCAGGATGGGTCCAGAGAGGGCTTTTTAAAAAAGGGGGTTTTATGATGGCTTTTTTAAACGAGGAGGGAAAAAAGACCCCAGTAGAGAGGGAAAAGGGTTTAAAAGATTGCGGTAAGGGGGAGAGAAATAGCTGGATATAATTTTTTGATAATATTTTTATCGCCGATTTGGGCCGATGAAAATTTTAAAAGTCTTTTGGGAGGGGAAAACAAAAAACCCTATATTCTTACAAAAAAACGGGGCTGGAGGGGGGGGAAAAAATTTAACCCACCCCCAAAAAACGGGTTAAAGGGAAATACGTGCTACATTTTTGACCCAAAACTCACTTATGTTTTTAAAAGTCACAAAAAAAAAGTCACAGACCATTCACTATCCCTGTTTTGGTCCCATTTTCATCCCCCTAAAACCCTGCTTTGGGACCCAAAAAAATAAAAAGTCCCAAAAGGCCCAAGTTTGATTTGAACCATCATTTTATTTTGAACGGGACATTGATATATCTGCCCGGGAAAAACGTGTGCCTTTAAAACCCTGTCTGACCCACGGTTTAAAAAGTCCCGGGAAAAAAAGGGGGTTTTTAAATTTCCCCCATTTCATTTTAAAGGGAAATTTGGGATATACCTGTCCGGGGCCCCACGGGCATGAGCCCCAAACCTGCTTTGACCCTCAACATTTAAAAAGAAAGGGAAAAAAAAAGGGTTTCTTTCAACCCCATTTTAGTTTCACGGGGGCCCAAAAGACTATTCCTGTCCGGGGAACCCAAGAAAAATTTCCATTTTTAAAAATTTATCCCAATGAACCCCCCCAAGGGTTTTTTAAACCCCCCAATTTTTGCCTTTTTGGGAAAAAAGGAAAGTTCCCTTTGGGAAACCCAACCAAATTTTAAGGTTGAAAAATTGGGCATTGGCTAAACCTGTCCCTTTTTTTCCCCCCCTTTCCCATTTTATACCTTTAAACCTTTTTTTCCCTTGACCTTTTTTAAATTTTAATTTAAAAAGTCCCCCCGGGGGAAAAAAAGGGAAGTCCTTTTGGAAAAAACCCCCCAATTTTAAAAGGGTTTAAACCCCCTTTTTGGTCATTAAACTTTTCCCGGTCGGGGGCCCACAGCATGAGCCCCAAACCTGTCTGACCCACAGATTGAAAAGTCCCGGGAAAAAGGGCCTCTTTGAACCACCATTTTAGTTGAACTGGGAAAATTTGGGGCCCTATCCAGGTCTTGGATTTGCAGCATCCCCCAAAAACCCCCGCACAGGTCCCCTTTACAAAAATGTCTGTTAGGAAATTTGCCATTCTATGGTGACTTGTTCCACAGTAAATTTTAAAATTTAAAAGGCCAAAAGAAACAGAGTCCCAGTAGGTCAACGGGGCCTTTTCCTGGAAAAACCCTTTCCTTCTACTGTCAAGTGGGTTGGGGGAAAAAAATTAAATGTCAAGGCGGGGGGGGGGAGGTTTGAAAAATGTGGATCAGAAAGGTTTCAGCGGGCCCGGGGTGGGAAATTACAGTGGGTGTGGTTTGAGAAAGGGCTGGCGTCCGTCATCTTTTTAGCAGGGCAGGTTCAGCAAAGCAGTGCCCGGGGTTTAAAGTTGGTGCGCGGGAGACCCCAGGAAGGCATCCGTCACCCAAATTAACATGGAAAAAAAATCCCCTTTTATGCCCACAGCATAAAAAAAAACGTCGTGCGGGGGGGCAGAGTGTAAAAAAGCGGAAAGTGTGACCCCAAGCCCTCCACCCTTCCAGTACCAGTAAAACCTGGGTTTAGCGCTAGGAAATTTCTGTTCTACGGGGAGGCTTCCCCCTCCTTTTTGATTTGCGGAAATTGAGCTTACTTGGAGAGGGCGTGGTTGACGTTCCGTTTCACCCGGTTCCCTTTTTTTGGCATTCTTTTTTTTTTTTAAATAAAAGTGTTGGGGTTTTTTGCCCTCTGTTTTTTGGGGGGGTGGAAAATTGTCCCCTCCTTTTACACCATGTCCTTGAATAACCTACATCTGTTCAAGTTTTCCTGTCCTCCCTTGTACAATTCGGGAAAAAAATTTATGTATCAGCTATTTTGTAAATGAAAATTTTTTTAAGTAGTTTAATTCAAGAAAAACATTTTTAAAGTAGGTTTGGTTTTCCCACCACTCTGTTTCTCTTTTTTTTAATTTTTAAAAAAATGGGTTGTCTAACAAAGGGGTTGTAGCTATTTAAAGTCTTGCAAAAACAAAGTCATTTTGCAATATGTGTCCATTAACGTGCCCAAACCTATTCCTTTTTTTGGACCCCACCATCCCCTTGACCCAAATTTTTGGGGACAATTGTGAAAAAACAAATGTCTGTTGAAGAAAAAACTTTTTTTTTAAAAAAAAGGACCTGTAGTATTGCTGAAATTTCAAACCCAAGGCCATGACCCAAAAAATTATAAAAATGACTTCTCAGCCACTTTTTCCCAATTTGGGGAGAAATGCCATTTGGGAAGCCAATTTCTGTTCCAAAGGCCATGATTTTTTTCTGTATCTCACGCACCATGACCCCAAAAACCCTTTACCCAAAGCGAAAAAAATTTTAAAAAAAAAAGTGAAATAAAAGGAAAAATGTTTTTTTCATGAAACCTTGGTGTCTTTTATGTCTCCTTCCCCCGCAAAAAAACCCGCAAAAAAGAAAATTTTTTGGGAACTGAGAATAAAAATTGCAGTAAGAAATGATAATTTTTTTTAAATTCAAAGAAACTTTATTGAAGAACATAATGGACATATTAAGATAGAAGCAAAATAATGCAAAAGGAATGTAACAATAGACTTTGGGGCCAAAAAAAAATAAAAAAGCGGGAAATTCCGCACCAACAGTTCAAGTAAAAAAAAAGCAAACATTTTTCTAAAACCCTAACTGAATTTTCATGGGGCTATAAAAAGAAGGGGAAAAGGTTTTTAAAAGGAGTTTCAATGCCTTATCATTGCAATTTAGGTATTTGGAATTTCAGTACGTTAAAAACCCCACCAAAAATTGATTGGGTTCATAAGTAAACAAAAACAGGATATAGATTAAAACAGACAAAGCACAAAGGGCCACACCCACAAAAGGAAAAGGGGAGAAAGGGAGGAAGGGGAGAGAAAAAGGGGAAAGGGGGGGAAAAGGGGGAAGAGAAAAAAAAAACACCCCCCGGAGGGAGGGGGGGGGAAAAGGGGGGGGGGGAGGATGCAAGGAATTCCAGGGTCGCTTTTGCGTCTACTTTAAAAAACCACCAAAGTCCCCGCTGTTCCTATTTAAAAGGGGCTTTCCTGACAAGTGGGGTTTTTCCCTAGAGACAAAATTTCCAGGCCTATCATAGATTCCCATTTTCAAAAAAGAAAAAATTAAAATATAGCTGGGGTGGTCTTGAAATTTGGGCCGTAGAACCCGGTGCGCTGACACACAAGCAGTTGTCGGGGCTATGAAGGGAAAACATCTACTCCATTCTCTGCATTTTTTTTTTTTTTTTTTTTTTTTTTTTTTTTTGTAATTTCAAACATACCCCTTTCCCAAAGGGGGGAGAAACGGAAGATTTCCCCTTTCGCGGGGTTGGGTAGATTTAGTGCCTGCAACGGTAAAGGAGGGGGACTTCTTAAACCTATTTATGGGGGACATCAAAAAATGTAAAGAGGGAGGGCCTGCGGTGAGTTTTGGAAAATGTTACTCCCGTTTTCACTTCCTTGATCCCCGGGGTTTTACTGCAGGGCCAGAACCCCCAACCAAAAGTGCGTTTATGGTGCCCTCTCCCTTCCCACTCTCCAACATTGATCCCACACCGTGGGGACCCCTTTATGTAAAACAGTAGGGAAACTGTACCATTGGAGAGGGAATTTTTTAGCCCTTTCCTGAATTTTTTTGAGGTTTTAAAAGTTTAGGGTTTAATTGAAAACATTACCCATTGCAAGTCAGAAAAGGAGAGTTCCCCAAATCATTTTCCCGTTTGGGGGCAGAAGGGAGGGCAGCTGGGTCTGAAAAGGAAACGGGGGAGCAAAATTTTATACATAAAAGGAAAGGGTGGCCAGGACTAGATGTGGCCCAGGGGTAAGCCTTTCAAAGTCAGTGGGCACCTGTGCAAGTTTCCCAAATTTTGAAATTTTTAAAACTTTCGAAGAAATGGGGGAAAACTGAATAGGTTTTAAAAAAAGGCTTCCCCAGGGGGATTTACCCTCAAACACAGATGTCCGGCATGTTTTTAGCCGTTTTTCCTGTGCAGTAACATGCAAAAAAGCGAAAGGGGGTTTTAAATTTTGTGCCCCCAAGAAAGACCCGACGAGGGGTGTTCCCGGAGGGAATGCCCGGGTGGTCTGTGAATGGTACGAAAAGGGCCCTTTTAAAACAATTAGATTAAAGGAGTTTCTCTGAACTTGAGCCCTAGTAGAGTGTGTCTCAAACTAAAGAAAGAAACGAGCGACTATTTGGGTCGAAAGGAGTTTCCCGATCCAGGGGGGAAAACCCCCGCCAAAAAACAAAGGCAGGAAAATCCCCAGGGCCAATCGCCCCCAACCAACCTTTTATTTTTGATCCCGGGGAAAAGGCGGGAAAAACGTGGGGATTTGCCGCAGGCCAAATGAAATAGTTTCTTGGTTTTGGGGGGACCCCCAAAACCCCCAAAGGGCTTTCGGTCCCAATTTAGCACGTTTATAAAGCAATTTAGGTTTAACGGGGGCCCCTATACAAAAAGCCCGGAAAAAAGGCCCCCAAACCTAAGACTCTTCCAAAATTTAGGGGGGGGAAGGTTTTTAATAGGGTATTTTTTTGGAATTTTAAAAAAAATAGAAAATTCGGAAAGCCCAGACTTTTTTTAGTTTCCTTTTTTTTATTCTACCAAAACCAAGAAAGATCCTTTTTTAGACCAGGCCTCCAGGTTCCCTTTTGGGCGGGCCGGGGTTTTAAACCCCCCCCTTTTAAAAAGGGCCTTAACTATTTCCCTACGTTTAAGGGCGTTTGGGGGTTTTTTAAAAAACCTGGGACGTATGGGTTTGTCCTGAGGGGTCGCCGGAAAAATCTAAAGCAGAGGGGTTTTTTGCGATCGGGCCCGGGGTGTCAGTTATTTTTTACAAAACTGGAAAATTCCCCGGGAGCGGGGCGGCCCCGGGAACCCCCGGGTCGCTTCCCGGGGGGGCCCCCGGTTTTTAAACCCCCTTTAATTTTTTTTTTGCGCACCCCCTTTTCGGGGGCGCCAAAAACTAAAAGGGAGAGCAGGGGGAAATCGTCCTTTTTGCGTTCTTTTTCGACCCGGGCCCGGCTTCGGAAAGGATTTTGGGCGGGTTCCCGTGCCCAACTCCCCGGGCCCCCTGGACAGACAAACCCGGAAAAGGGATTTTCGCCTTCCGGGTTTTCTTTTTTGACGTTCACGATGCCCCGGGTGTGGCCCCGGGGGGGGGGCACCCAGCATCCGTGACTGGGCAGGTTTTCATTGGAACCCGTCATTTGCAACAAACTAAAGCATTTATTTTCCCAAATTGGGAATTTAGAATCCCCAAAAATCTCCCATTTAAAATCCCAAATATGGGGGGAAAAGTAAAAAAAAAATGTGGGAAAAAGTGAAAAAAAAAAAAAATAAAAAAAAAAAGGGAAACAAAAAAAGTAAAACCCAAAACAACGGGAAAAAATTTAAAAAAAAAAATACGTTACCCGCCCCCTTTTTTTCCCCTTTAAAAAACGCCAATTTGGCCCCAAAAAAAAGATCAAAAAAATAAAAAAATACCCAAAAATTTTGGGTTAAACGGGGCCCCTGCGTAAGCGCCTATCCCATTAAATTTTGGGGCTTGGGTTTAAATTTTAAACCCTTCGGTTTAAAAAAACCGGGAAAAAAAAAAAAAAAAAAAAATTTACCCGAATTAAAATTATTGTTCATCCCCCAGCAAAATAAAATGGGAAAAAAAAAGTGATCAAAAATTATTTGAAAAAGCCCAAAATTTTGTAAACCCAAATTTAAAAAGGTCCAAATTAAAACCGGGAAAAAAAAAAAGTCCCTTATTTCAGCTCTGTATTCCCGGGGGAAAAAAAAAAAAATGTATAGCTTCTCAGAAAATTTAAAACGATGCCCCTAAAATTTTGTTTTACACAACCCAAAAACAAAATTTTTTTTTTTTTTTTTAAAGTGCTTTTAACAATTTTAAAAAAAAAATATAATTTAAAAAAGGGTTTTCGCCATTAAACGTTTGCGACCCAAAGAGTAAAGCTAACTTATTAGGATACTGCACGGTGACCCCGTTTTAAAAAAAAAAAATAAAAAACACTACTAGGATTGCAGTAAATTTTTTTCACCCCGGCCTCCCAAAAAAAAGGATTTAAAAGCGTTTAAAAAACCTTGTCCCCCCAAAAATGATACTAATAAAAACGTCAACTCATCTCGCAAAAAAAAAAAGTCCCCCCACAGCTCCAAGCACAAAAAAAAAAATTTAAAAAAAAAAAAAAAATTTTTGGGGTTTTCAGACTATGGACGAAAGCAAAAAAGTTTTTTTTGGGTTTAATTTTAAAATGTTTTTTTGTAAAAAAAAGCAGTAAACAAAAAAAAATACTAAAAAAAAGGGGATCGGTTTTAATCGTAAAATTTACCTGCTGAGTAAAGCTAACCCTTTTCATAAATACCGTACAGCTATAAAAAAATAAAAATAAAAAAACACTACCAAGATTTTCTTGTATTTTGTTCAAAAAATCATCAAGAAAAAAACCTTTAAAAAACAAAACCATACAAAAAAATGCTTCCTTCACACGCCCAAAAAAAAAAAAAGTTTATGGGCCCCGTCCCGGAAAAAAAAAGGGGGGACAAAATAAAAAAAAAGCAAAATTTTTTTTTAAGGAAAAAATTTTCCCACTGTGTAAAGGTAATAAAAAAAGAAAAAAACCTTTTTAAAAAAATCCTTATTTATTGTTAATGTGTAACCCACCCCCAAAAGTAAAAGTTATCACATTAAATTTTTCACTTTCACGGGCGAAATTTCTGGGGAAAAAATTTGAAACCTTTAAAAACAAAAAATGACCGGAAAATGCGTTTTTCTCCCCATTTTTTATTGCCCAATGCTAAAAAAAAACTATGGAAAAAACTTTTGTTTTCCCTCCAAATTAAAGGGGCAGTACACCCCTAGATGAGATTTCCCCGATGGGGTGTTGGGAAACCAAAATGGGGGGGATTCTTGGGAAAGGGGTTTTATGTTCTGCATACTTTGGGGGTTTGGGAAATGCGACAAAAAGGCCCACCCAAAAATTTTGCGTTCCAAAAGCCAAAATAGGGGGCCCCCCCTCCCCTTTTTTAAAAGGGCCCTTGGCCTGCGGGCCCAAAAAAGCAGTTTACACCCACATTGTTGGGTAATTTTCCGAACTTGGAAGAAAAATTTTCCCCAACCAAAAATTTTGGGGTTCTTTTTTCCAAGGATTCCTTGTATATTATAAAAACATTTTAAACTAAAATTGCAATTATTTTAAAATATATTTTTTTTTAATTTTTTACCCGCCTTATGCTAAAAAAATTGTGAATCACCTGTGGGGGTTTTATATACCCCCAAAGGGACCCCTGGGGTTTTTATTCATTTTTAAAAGGGGGTTGTAGTTTCCAAATTTTGAGGTCCCAATTTAGGGGGGGTGTTTATTAAGTTTTTAGCACCTTTTTGGGGGGGGTTTTCCCCCAAAAACCCCTAAAATTGGGGTTTCCCCAAAATTTTAAAATCGGTTATTTGGAAAAATTAGGCCCCCCCCGGTATAGTAAAGGGGGTTCCTTTCTATTTTTGGGGTTTTTTGGGTAGGGGGGGGCCCCCAAATTTAAAATTTTTTAAGGGGGGGGGCCCCCAATAATTTGGGGAATCCTTTTAAAAAAAGGGAAGGGCCTGGGTGAATTGAATTTAAAATTTTTCAAATTTTTCCTAGTACCAATTTTTCCGTAAAATTTTTGGGAAAAATGGATAATATTTAAAATTGGGAAAAAAAAAATGAAATTTTTTAAAATTTTACCTCCACTTTGCTTTAATTTCTGTGAAATATCTGGGGAAAGGGGTTTTTAAACTTTCCTAAATAGTGTTGAAATCGTTAAGGGGGTTTTTGTTTTCAGATGGCGTCCTAAAGGGGGTATCTAAAAAGGGGCCCCTCAAAGCCCCATCAGAACTGGAGTTTGGGCCCCAAAAAAGAATGTATATTGCAAATTTTTTTGGGAAAAAGTTTTGGAAAAATTTCTTTCTAAAAATTTTTAAGGCCCTCTAATGTCCCTAAAAAAAAAAAAAAAACATTTTTAAAATTTAAAGCCAAACCTTTTAGGGGGCTTTGGTAGATGCTTTGTTTTTAAACTATTTTTTGGGTGAAAAATTATCTGTCTTGCACGCAGAAATTTTGAACTTTAAAAAAACGAAAAATTTTTCCCCCAATTTTCATGAAATTTTTTATATTTTTCCCCAAAAAAAAAACCAAAAGGGTTGTAATGGAAAAAAAAAAAATTTTTTCTTTAAAATAAATAAAAACACCCAATTGGGGTTTCACCGGAGGGAAAAAAATTCTGAAAACAATGAATAGGTAAAAGTGGGCAAAAAGTTTAAATTTCACATAAATTGACATGTCAGATTTCAAAAATGGGGGTGTTTCAGGAAGGTCAAAACAGGCTGGGTCCTTAAGGGGTTAAGCAGAGGGATGAAATTATCTGCAAATAATTTGGAAAGATCAGCGGAGGTACGAATCCCAAGGTAAGAGATACCTCCCCTTTGGGGCCAAAGGGGAAAAGGGGAAAAATTCCCCAATGAAGGAGCTGTTTTATTTCCCAAAGAAGAGAGGCCAACATTGAGCGCTTCGGATTTGGAGGAGGGGATTTTAAAATTTGGGGACCAAACTCCCAAATTGAAAAGGAATCCCCGCCCCCAAGGGGGGGACCCGGGAACTATGTGGGTTTGTAAATTATACCAAAAAGGGTCATCAGAAAACCCCTGAACATTTATATTAAGGGGCCCCCCAACGTTGCCCCCCCCAAATTTGGGATTCCCTCAAAAGGGGCAGCCGCAGGTTCCCCAAAAATAAATTACGTAAAAAAAGCGGGGGATAGGGGAAACCCCCCTGCCCGTCCCATTAAAAAGGGGAAAAGAAGGGGGTTCGGGAGAGGGATCCATTGATTTTTGACAGTGCTGAGGGAGAATATAAAGGGCGGGGGAATCTTAAAAAAGGGGAACAGGGCCCAAAAACCCTTTTGGGGAAAAATTTTGGATGCAGAGAAGCCCATGATATTCTGCCCGGAAGGCCTTCTCCGCATCAAGCGATGACCATCACGGGAAAGGGCTTTTGAGCCCGGGACCCATGGGGGGGATAATGCCCAAATGTTTTGATGGTGTTGTCTCATGCCTCCCTCCCAAGGCAAAAACCAAACGGGCCCGGATGCACAAGAGAAAAAAAGGTAGGGGGTTTTTAAGCCGTTTTCGCTATAAGTTAGCATCTTTTTAAAATGTCGCGTTCAAGAGTGATTTTGGGGCGATAGCTGCTAAAGGTCTGGGGGATTTTTTCCCCGGGTTTTGGGAACAACGGGAAATTTGGGCCCATAGTCGCCTGGGCGGGAAAGGGCGTCTCAGGGGAGATGGTTTTTAAACGTCTGAGAACCCAGGGGGTCCCAAACCCTGTTCGGGAAAAGTTTTGTAGAATTTGGCCTTTTAAACCCATCAGGACCGGGGGTTTTCTTACCCCCCCGGGAAAGTTTTAAAAAAACTATCTCAATCTCCGCACGGGGGAAAGGGGCCCCTCCAACAGCTGGGAGACCGATGAGGGATCTTGGCCAAAAAGGGGAGTGATGGGGAAAAAGGGTACCCCCAGGGGGGGTTTTGTTAGGGAGGAGGGGAGGTTGTCCCAAATTTTGGAAAAAAAGGCCTGGGAAAAGTCTTAGAAAATGTCAGTGGTGAAATTTTCCCAAAACACCCATCTGCAGGGGGTTTGAAAAGGGGGGATGTGGGTTTGTGCTTTGCGAGAGCGAAGGGCCCCGGGCCCAAACAGGCGGGCCACATTTTTTTTCCCTTTTTCCCCAAAAAATATTCAAAAAAGCGGCCTCAAAAAAGTTTTTTAAAATTCCCAAAACCGCGGTACTGAAAATTCCCAAAAAAGGTACCGCAGGGAAAAAAGGGCCCGTTTTTTGCACAAACTCAAAATTTGATGCCCCTTAGCCATCGCCGTTGAAAGAGCTGAGGGCCCGACCTTTTTTAAATTTCTGGCGCCATGTTTGCCCCGGGGCCCCCCCTTAATCACCACTTAAGAGCCTCCCATTTGGGATCCCCGGGTGAGCAAGGAATCCCCAACGTGCTGCTCTTGGAATTGAGGATAGTTCTAAAAACCTTCCGCTGAAAAAGGGGGGAATCCGATAGGGGGAATTTAATTTAGTTTCCATTTTCCCACACGGGTCGCTGTACAGTGGGAAAGGGTCGGAGGGAAAAAAAAAACTGGTGCTTTGGTCTGCCCCACAGTATTTTCCCCAAAATGGGGGGGTCCCCAATCACCTTTGGGCCCCAGACCCGGGGAATGCTGAACTATTTATGTAGCCCAAAGACGTCTTTTAAGCCCCCTTTGGGGGGGGGAAAAAAAAAAAAAAAAAAAAGATTAAATTGTCTTGTCAAAAGGTTTGTTGCAACCGCCATCCCGCTGCAGATTGGAAAAAGCCCCCCCTCTTAACTTTTTTGGGGAGGGCTTTAAAAAACAAACCCGTTTTCCCGAAAAAATTATCTAGTGTGGGATCTAGAATAACTTTTAAAATCCCCGCAAAAATACCCAAGTCCCCTGACCCAAAACGCGATGGCCGTTTTCAATAAGGTGATCAAAAAAGGTAGTCTGGGAAACGTTTAGGTGCTTGCATTAATGATGGTTTTACAGTAAACCCCTTTACAGAGAGGATTAAGTTTAAGGAAAAGGGGGCCTTTTGGATCAGTGCCCACGGGGTTGCGACCTGGTGAGTCCCCCGGGGCGATGGATTGCTAGGGGGGCTACTCCCTAGATCGGCGGGTTTGAAAAATTTCCCGAAATCCCATGTTTTATAGTGTCTATTTTTGAGGGGGTGGGGCAAAGCCTCCCTTAAAAGTGTTTTTCCCTGGAAACAAAGATGTAATTTTCCCGGGCAGTTTGGAAATAAGCAATACTTGCGCTCTTTTTCCGCGGTATTAAAGCCTTTAGCATTGAATGATCGATTTTGGGGGTCCCCTTTGGTATTGCCGGGGGCAAAAAGGGGTCAACGGGTTCATTAAGGTGGGGGGGAACCCTTTTCACGGGCTGGGGGGGAGAGGGGAAAGAAAGGATAGGGGAAAAGGAAAGAGAAAGAAGACAAAGAAGAAGAAAAAGAAAAAGAAGAAGAAAGGAAAAAAAAAAAAATGGGGGGGGGGGGGGGGAGAAGAGGAGACACCAGGGAGGGGGACAAGACCAGGACAAAACACGGGGACAAAAAAAAATTTAATAACAGGTAAGCTAAAAAAGCGGGACGGGTAAGGGTCTGCAGTGTATCTTTAAAAAAAAAGGGGTTAAACCAAAATGTAACAGAAAAAACCCAGAAAAACCAGGAAAACCTAGCGCAGGAGTTCCACTTCTGGGGGAAAAACGGCCCTTTTCATAGGTACGGGGAAAAAAGAACCTTAACAAAGGATATGATATATCCGGCCCTCTAATGAAACTTTGCTGTTTGGGGAAAAAAAAAAAAGCAAAAACCAGCAACCCCCTGTTTCTAATCAACTGTGAAGGGAAAAAGGGAAATTGGAGTCACAAAAGGGGGAAGGGGCCCTTTAATCGGGTCCCCTTTTTTTGGCCCTGGGCTTGTAAACAGAGGGGAAAACCCCCCCCCCCACCCCCTTTTAAAGTTTCCCCTCAGGTTCCCTTAGTTTGAAGAAGGGTGAGCCCCTTTGGAAAAATTTGGGGAGATTGGGGAAAGTCCTTTTAAACCCGGGGCCCAGATGTTCTGCTCCTCTGTCCCCGGGGGGGAACAGCAGGGGAGAAGGGGGAAAAAGACCGGTGGAAGTCGTTTTCACTGGGTCATGGAGGAGGAGAGAGAGGAGGGGAGACGGGCCCCAAGTTCCCGGGAGGGGGGGATCTTAAGTTTGAGAGCATTTGGGGAAACAGCAGGGAACATTTTGGATGAACGGAAACATAAGGGTCTGTAAGGGGGGGGGGGGAAATCTGCTTATCATAATTTTATTTAAGAGCAAAGGGATAACCCCCCGTTGAAAAAAGGGTATTTCTCTCCCCTTAAAAAATCCAGGGTTGGCTTCAGTGATGATTCTGGGGTAGATGAGCCCGGGAAAAGGGCTTTTTAGGATTCTAATAAAGGGGTGTTATGGTAAAATCACCCGATTTTCTCCTTCTTGGCCCCCATAAAGGTTTTTCTCCTTTTTTTTATTTAAAAAAAAGGATCCGCAGATCAAATTTTGAGGTTTTTGGGGGCACCGGATTTCCCGGGGGCCGTTTAAAAAACCCGGGGGGCCCTGCAATCTCAATATGGGCTGTTTGCCGGAGTCCAGCAGGTCATTAAAGATTTCGGGGAGCACTTTGAAAAGGTCAGAGTTCGGTATGGATTCAGGGAGGCCCCTAACCCGTAAATTGTTCCGCCTGCTCCTGTTTTTCACATCATCTAAATGCTGCTGTAAGGCGAAGAGTTGGGCGGAGTGCTGGGTAACTTCATCTTTCAGTGAGGCCAGAGTAGCCGAGGTCTGCACTTGAGATTGGTCAAGTCCCTCAACTTTGGTGTTTAAGGATGCCAGCTAAGTCCGAAAGGATGCGAATTCCTGTTTGCACCCTTCCACAATCTGCTTTGCTAGAGCAGATATGTCTGCTCTGGAGGGGAGAGATTCTACCATCTGACGGAGATCCGCAAGTGTAACCGGCCTATTTTCTTCTGACGTTGCTGCTAGTCCAGGTAGCGGAATGGGGCATATGTCTGAAAAGGATGATGTGGAGAAAGGGCGAACACTGACGGAGTACCGTCAAAACTAGGTGCTGGTTGAAGACCCGCCGGGATGGGTAGCAGAGAGTGAGGCAACTGTCCCAAGGACGAGGAGCTCTGATGTGCAGGGCTCTGCATAATACACATTTGTAGAGCACCAGCAGAGGTTGGGATCTGATTGCGAGTTGGAGAGGTGCCCCAAGATGACCCCGTTGACCATGACGGGGATTGAGGTGCTGGGCTTGCGTTAATAAGAAGAGGGCTCCCGGGGTCAGGCGTAAGGGTACGCTGGGCCAAAGGAGGTAGTGCTGGGCCAGTTACAGGGTGCTCCAGTGGTGCTGTAGTGAGCTCAGTCCCCTGACAGCCTCCTATAGGTGCATGCTGCAGAGCTGGGGACAGTATAGGGCCAGCAGATATGTCCTGGATAGCCCATATGGCCCCAGAGAGAGAGCAATCGTGCTGTGTGATGGCCAAAGTGTCCTCCAGATTAAGGGAAGAGGGCCCCCCCCTGACGCAGGGAGAGTCCAATTGGCATCTCTTCCCCTAGTTCCTTTGCCTGGTGACTGGGAGCCCCTGAATATGGCACCAATCCCTCCAACAACTCAGCACTTATCTCAGCAAGTGCAGAGGGCCGGGTTCCTCCGGGTGCATGGTCCGCTGGTGAACTGCAGGCAGGGCCGGGGAGATGTCCCTGCTGCTCCTGCCGACGGAGAGGTAAGCGGCCGCGGCAGGGAATAAAATACTGGTCCAGGGCCCCCTGGGTGGAAACTGGACGCTGGGCAGACTTGGACCGCTGCTTTTTGGTAGCTTTCCCCATCTTTTAGCTGGCAGAAAGGGCCGGAATGCTGGTAGAGGCACGAGGAGCTCCCTTGGCTGCTTCTTCACACCACCATAGCTAGGCTACGCCCCCCCAGAAATGATCATTTAAAAAAAAAAGTTTTCAAGAGGACCATTTCTTTTGGAAAAGGGATGTGAAGTAGACCGGCAACGAATCGGTGACCTCGGCAATTGGGGCCACAACATCATCAGAGATCCATGCCTGATTCATCTTGATGAAAGTTAAACGATCAACATTATCTCTGGAAAGCCGGATGCGTTTGTCTGTAATGACTGCTCCAGCTGTGCTGAAGGTACACTCAGATATGATGCTGGCTGCCGGGCAGGACAACGAGCTCGTGCCATTCATCCATTTTGGACACCCAGAAGTCGATTGGGTCCAGAACACATCCAAAAACATCGGTGTTGAGACGCAGATAGTCGCGCACAATGATCTTAAGCCGGTCTCTGTGTGTTGTATGTGTGCCCTGCATTACATGCATTGGTGAGGTGGTAAAGATTGCCAGAGGTCACCCATTAGGCTTCTGCCACAATGCCTGCTGCTGCTGCCGCTACGGCTACTTGGCGCTCTACTGCTATCACGTTGCTGACGTTGTTCCACCGTGACATTTGAAGAACGTGAAGCAGACGCAACAGATGTCTCCAGTTGATCAATCAGCACGGTCTCCAATTCCTGCATTTTACTCTCTATTTGGGTGGGGGGAAGGAAAGTGCTGAGTTTTGCTTTGTACCGGGGATCCAGGAGGGTGGCCACCCAGTAACTGTTGTTCATTTTTGATGGCCTTTATGCGAGGATCATGTTGGAGGAAATGGAGCATCCAAGCACTCATGTGAGAGATGGAGCCTTGATTTCCAGAGCCTCTCGGCTGAGGGGCACTAGCAAACTGATCTTCCTCATCTTCCTCCTCCGCCTCAAATTCGTGCCAACTTCTTTCCAAGGCAAGGACGTCGGTAACGTCGGTGTCCAGGAATACCTCATCCTTCTCCTCCGCTTCCTCCGGCACAGCTTCAACACAGCCCTGACTAGCCTCAGATGATGCACCCTGAGAGCAGAGGCGCCGCCTTGCACTAGCCCTGGTCCCCGAACCACTGCCTAATGAAGACCGATAAAATGGGGAAACTGTCGGGCCTTCTGGATTTGACGGAGAGAAAGGCTCCATGTCCGCGTCTGTGTCCGTCTCCTCCTCCGTCGCTGGTGGGACCTGATGTTTCAGAGAGTCCAACGATCGTTCCAGAACTAAGATCACCACAATGCCCATGCTGACAAGGGCATTGTCCGCACTGACCATTTTGGTGGCTTCTTCAAAACTGGCAAGGATGGTGCAGAGCTCTTTCACCTGCCTCCACTCTCGGTGGCGCACCACCCCGTGGTCCGCACCGCTGCTTTCCAGGCCATGTCTTACATCGTACTGCGTAATGGCATTGCGCTGTTGCCACAATCGCTGGAGCATGTGGAGGTAGAATTCCAGCGCGTTGCCACGTCAACAATGAGACGGTTGACGGAGAGGCCGAGCTGACGCTGCAACGCAGCCAGGCGGAATGAAGCAGGGTGCGAACGGCAGAAGTGTGAGCTCAGACCTCGAGCCTTCCTCAGCAGGCAGTCCAGACCCGGGTAGCGCTTTAGAAATTTCTGGACGACAAGGTTGATGACATGTGCCAGGTAAGGGATGTGCTCCAGCCTACCGATCATAAGGGCGGCCAGCAGATTTCGACCGTTATCGCACACCACCTTGCCTGGCACAAGGTTCTTGTCAGCCATCCACAGCTCCTGACCTGTGTGTAGACAGTCTCCAAGACAGATTAATTTCAACACGGCCTGGTTTCTCTGGGCACGTGATGCCACCAGAGGACCTTGGGGGAAAGAACCCTGCACCATCCCTGCGGTTTTGAAGAGCGTGCACCGAGCCTGAGAGCCACCGTCACCACCAGAGACATCCACCCAGCTCACCCAGTGAGCTGTCACAGAGATATAGCAGCCTTGGCCGTGCTTACTAGTCCATGTGTCGGTGGTCAGATGGACTTTGCCGGACACAGATGCAGACAACGCGCTTGAAATTTTAGATGACACGTGGCTGGCCAGGGCAGGGACGGCTTTTCTGGCAAAGAAATGCCTGCTCGGCATCTGGTATTGGGGGCAGGCAAGGGCCATGACATGGCGGAACCCATCTGTGTCCACCAGACGGAAAGGCAACATTTCCAAGGCCAAATGCCGAAATTCAGGCTTTTGGCTTTGGGATGGTTTGGGTTAAAGTGTTTCTTCTGCTCCCAAACCTGGTAGACGGTAGAAGGCTGGCTGCTAGACTGGCCGCTGTACGCTGTGCAGGTCATCAAACTGGTGGAAGGAGAAGGGGTGGATGGGTCTCTGGTGGTGCTGGTGGTAATCGGGCGATGGTGGAGGCTGAAGAGGAGGCTGATCCCTGATCATGACTCTGAGAGACATGGGCAGCTGAGGGACGCTTGGTGGTGGCGGAGGAGGCGGAGACAGAGGGTGTGACAGTGGTTGGAAGCCCAGCATCGGTGTGGCCTTTTTTGGCCAAGTGTTCCCTCCATTTCAACTCATGCATTCGCTGCATGTGACTAGACATGTTGGTGGTGGTTAAACACCTAAGATTCTTGCCTACTGAGTTGGCAAAGGCGGCATATGACATCGCTGGGTGAATCAGAGGCTTGCTCGAAAAAGGCCCAGGCTTGAGAGGTTCTGGACCTTTTCGACGGCGATAAGCGAGGAGCGGTATTTCCGCTGATTGTGGCTGGCAGAATCATCTCAGCGGACTTGTGCGACCGCCCTCTCCCTTTTTGAGGCAGGAGCCGCACTGACACTACCCCATCGTCTTCCTCCTCGTCCACTGATGAAGCGCTCGCAAGCAAATTCTGCTGAAAAGACCACGTTGGATCCGCAATGTCATCATCATCATCAACACAGGTGACTTCGTCGTCCTGACATTCTGCATCCAGGAGCTGCGGGCTACAAGCAAGAGGCACTGCAAGGCGTTGCCGACCGCCTGGGATTTTTGCTGATTGACCGGCTTCCTTCTCCTCCTCTGATGGCATCAGTAACTGGGCTTTAGAGCAGACAAAATCATCCTCTTTGGCCTCTTGATCTTTTAACATGCCTTCTGACCCCAACCACATTTTGTCATCAAAGAGGTCTTCAGAAAATGGATTATCCACAGTGGTGGGTACAAGATTTGACATTTGGGCTGCCTTCGCTTCATGTTGGACAGATGCTGACGACGACATTTGTAGCCGTGACTGGGAGGACGAGGAGGTAAGACTGCTGGATGCAGGTTGCATTAACCACTGAAGAACAGATTGGCGACGTTGTTCATTACTGAGATTCACAGGGCCCTGACCCAGCGATGACAGGCCTGACGGTCCTGCAACCGACGTTCCGCTGGCATGCGTGTTGTCGCCACCACTGGAAGGAGCACCTTCTCTCGTACCTCTACCTCCATGTACTACACCCCTCTTTACTCGCTTACCACCTGCATTTTGCTCTATGTTCAGATAGAAAAAAATTTAAGAAGGTATGACAGTCTATTATTAAAAGACGGCAAATGACAGCTATTCTTAAATCCCTCTAATTTCCTACAGCCAACTAGGATTAGAAACTAAAATGTTTCTAGCGAATACCTGTGAAATGCGGTCTGGTGGAAGAACCGTACGACAAAATCAAGTGTTCTTCCTTCAGTCCCAGGGATTTACAACTGCCCAGTAGGACTAGGAATTGATGGTTTTCAACAAAATATCATACAAGTGCGCTATCTGCACCAAACTGAGATTCAACGAGCACAATACAACTATTCAAAAGTTACACGGATGAGAAATTGCGTTTTTTGCAGCAATGACAAACGAGAACAGTTGCTAGAAAATTTTTCTAGCAGAATTGGCGTACAACGTGGCTATTTGAAAAAACTAGGGCCGCACCACGTGCAATACAGCTATTTAAAAGTTATACAGATAACAAACGGTGATTTTTGCACCAATGAAATACACCTGCAATTACTAGCAAATTTCTGTATCCTAATATAAGTACAAGATGGGTCTTTGAACAAAAATGGCCTGCACCAAAGTGAAAAACACCTAATTAACTTGTGTAAGCATAATAAAAGGTGTTTTTTGCACCTATGTAATACACCTGCAATTACTAGCAAATTGTTGTATCCTAATATAGTACAAGTGGTCTTTGAACAAAAATGGCCCGCGCCAAAGTGAAAAACACCTAATTAAATTGTGTACAGATAATAAAAGGTGGTTTTTTGCACCTATGAAATACACCTGAAATTACTAGCAAATTTCTGTATCGTCATATAAGTAGAAGATGGGTCTTTGAACAACAATGGCATGCGCCAAAGTGAAAAACAACTAATTAAATTGAGTACGGATAATAAAAGGTGTTTTTTGCACTTATGAAATACACCTGCAATTACTAGCAAATTTCTGTATCGTCATATAAGTGCAAGATGTGTCTTTGTACAAAAATGGCTTGTGTCAAAGTGAAAAACACCTGATTAAATTATGTACAGATAATAAAAGGTGGTTTTTGCACCTATGAAATACACCTGCAGTTACTAGAAAAGTAAGTACAAGGTGGGTCTTTGAACAAAACTGGGCTGCACAAAATAAAAGGTACTATTTCACCAAAAACTGGTAAAAAAAAAAGCCATTTCAATGCAGGTTCAAAGCAGAGTCTGGGCTGCACAATATACACTCTCCTTTCAAAAGCCTGCCTGTCTGTCTGTGTTCCGCCGCACCCCCCCCCCTCCCGTCCCCCACGGCTGTACAGCACTAGATGCTTCTTTAAAAGTCTCAGCCTAACTAAGAACTGAAATTATCTAATCTACCTATGTTCTAATGTTCACAGCTAAAAGCATAGTTGTCTGTGAGATCAAAGAGAACGTTGTCTCTGAGCTGAGCTGTATTGAGGAGAGATCTAGCACACGTCCTGCTCTAATGAGACACACTGATGCTGAACAGGAAGGGCTGTTCTATGCAAAACCAGGTCATGTGATTTTTCCAGCCAATGACAACCAGTCATGACGTCGCACACCCAGCTCACCCTGCTCTATGCTCTAAGCTGATTTGCTGGCCGCCAAAATGACAGGAAGCGCCGAAAATGGCGCGATAGTAATTGATTATGCGCAGATTCTCACCTAAATTATCGCGTGATCGGAAATTTCCGATCAACCAAAAAACCGTGCCGATTTCAACTTTGTCGATTATAATCACTCATCCCTAATCTTGAAGGCCAAAAGTTTGTCAAGCTTGAAAAATGTGTTTTCGGGGTTCAGGAGGTACCTTTCCTGGGATACATTTTGACTCCTAACTCATTTCGTATGGATCCCGGGAAGGTCCAGGCAATTCTTGATTGGGTTCGCACCTCCTCTCTGAAAGCCTTACAGGGGTTCCTAGGCTTCGCTAATTATTATCGAAAATTTATTCGAAATGTTTCTGTTCTTGTTCGCCCGTTAACTGATTTGACAAAGAAGGGGGTAAGTATCAGTAATTGGCAACCGGAAGCCTTAGAGGCTTTGAAAGGCTTAAGCAATGTTTTGTCACAGCCCAGGTGTTGGTTCAAGCTGACCACACCAAACCCTTCGTCGTGGAGGTAGATGCCTCCAAGTTTGGGTTAGGGGCAGTCCTATCTCAGTCCTGCTCTGACTAATCTCCGCCCGTGCACCTATTTTACCTGTAAAATCTCCCCTGCGGAGAGGAATTATGATGTTGGGAACTGGGAATTACTGGCGATTAAGTGGGCCTTCGAGGAATGGCGCCACTTCCTCGAGGGAGCCCAACACCAAGTCATGGTCTTAACTTACCATATGAACCTTACCTTTTTAGAGAAGGCTAAAAGGTTGAATCCTCGCCAGGCACGGGGGGTATTGTTCTTCACTCGCTTAAACTTTGTTGTTACCTATAGACCGGGTTCTAAGAATGTTAAAGCTGACACGTTGTTGAGAAGTTTCTGTGCCAGTCACTCACCTCGGGAGGATCCGGTGTCCATTTTACCTAAAGAAACGGTTGTCTCAGCCATTTCACCCGACTTAGCCACAGAGATCAAGACCCACCAGGATTTGAGACCTGTTGATTTTTGTCTCCACTCAGTTTCGCTTACGTTTATTAAAATAATTACACGATTCTGTGTTATCTGGACATCCCGGAGTGTCTGGCACTAAGAGACTTATTTCCTGAAATTACTGGTGGCCGTCTTTGTCTCGTGATGTGGGAGCCTATGTAACAGCCTGCGACACCTGTGCTCGGGCAAAGGTTCCCAGAACTCGCCCTCCTGGGGAACTTTGTCCTCTGCCTATACTGAATCGTCCGTGGACCCACATCTCCATGGATTTTATGACCGATCTGCCCGCCTCTGAGGGTAAGACGGTTATTTGGGTGGTAGTTGATCGGTTTATTAAGATGTACCATTTGATTCCGTTAAAAGCGTTACCTTCATCCAAAAAACTTGCGGAACTTTTCATCAGACATATCGTTAAACTGCATGGGCTACCCGAAAATATTGTGTCTGATAGAGGAGTTCAATTTGTTTCCTGTTTCTGGAGAGCTCTCTGTAAGGCTCCGGGTATCACCCTGTCCTTCTCTTCTGCCTTCCACCCCGAGACCAATGGGCAGACAGAGAGAGTGACTCAAACTGTTACGCAAAAACTGAGTGAAATATTTACCTTTGGTAGAATTCACTATTAATAAGCAGGATAGTAGCAGGTCGGGTGTTTCTCCGTTTTTTTGGAAATTATGGCTTCCATCCTAAACATGCATCAATGTCCGGCGCTACTTCTGAGCATAGTGGGGTGGATGTCATCGTTAAGGATCTGTGCACAGTCTGGGCCCAAGTTCAGAAGAACTTGGCAAATGCCCAGAACATCCAGAAGGATAAATGTGATAAGAGGCGCCTTTGTGCTGGAGGATAAGGTTTGGCTGTCTACCCGGAATCTTCGTCTAAAGGTCCCCTCTGGTAAGCTTGTGCCGCGCTTTGTGGGACCCTATATCATTCTGGCAGTGATTAATCCAATGGCCTACCGGCTCAAGTTACCTTCTGGTTTCCGGGTACATAATGTTTTTCACCGGTCTCTCCTTAAGAGGTACGTTCCATCCATTATCCCACCTCCTGAACCACCTCCCCCTGTGAGAGTTAAGGGGGAGTTGGAGTATGAGGTGGCTCGAATCATTGACTCTCGCAAGGTACAAGGGTCGCTGCAATACCTTATGCATTGGAAGGGTTACGGTCCTGAGGAGAAGTTGTAGGTTCCTGCTAAGTCCATGCATGCTGAATCCCTTATCAAGGAATTCCACGACGCTCACCCAGAGAGACTGGGACCAGGTAAGGGTCCAGTGGCCTCTCCTAAAAGGCGGGTACTGTCAGGATACGTCCATCCGGGCAGCCCTCCACCCGTTTAACGCAACGACCTGCAGGGCTTTAGTCTGGCCTCGGACCACTCTCGGGGAGAGGTGCTGCTCCTGAGCGAGGAGTGACAGCTCCCAGGACCAATAGGAGGGCCCGGATGCCACACCAATCAACTGCAGGGCCGGTGTCTGGGCAGACCTT